>JAVSBS010021338.1:0-64277 GCA_033124195.1 Coracias cyanogaster
CATGAGGGTCATAGAGCACTGGAACGGGCTGCCCAGAGAGCTGGTGGAGGCCCCATCCCTGGAGTCATTCAAGGTCAGGCTCGATGAGGCTTTGAGTAAACTGACCTAGGTAGAGATGTCCCTACCTGTGCGGGGAGGTTGGACTAGATGACCTCTAGAGGTCCTTTCCAGCCTGAAGCATTCTATGATTCTATGACAGACAGGAAGGCCAAAGCACAACTCATATATTTGTAGAAAGCTGCACAGATAATATACTAGTGACCCAGTGTGTTACTAAGTCAGCCTTTCTATATTTTTTAAAATTAGACGCAAAATGTAGCCAATATTAATAGATAGGTAAGCAAGTACAGCAGTCTCTGTCTTTTTTCCTGTACAGTTTTATGTGGTTCCTAAGAACAGGAGACAATTAGAAAACCTGAGGATTTTCTTGAAGGTTTTTCACTCACTCTCTCCTACCTCTTTGTTTCAGCCTGTACTTGCCGAGCTCATGGACTGTGCAGGTTGGTTTTGTGACTCAGCAAGATACCCAGGTTCACCCATATTCAGTGGAAAAAATTATATACCATCGAAATTATAAACCCAAAACAATGGGAAATGATATAGCACTGATGAAACTGGCAGCACCGCTTACTCTCAATGGTAATTATTTCTGTTAGCTTTCACTTGACTTTCTCCCCTTTCTAGCCAAAAGCAAGAAGGGTCTTTCCTAGTACAGACAGGGAAATTTCTATTGGCACCTTATGCCTGGCCCAGGAGAGTTGAGTGAATCCCCACTGCCTCCAAAAGCAATGAGAGTTGTGCAGCGTAGATGTAGCCAGTCTGCTGCTGTGATGGCAAGGCTGCAGATCCCTGTTCAGACTACCCCAGCAGAAGCCCCACGGTCTCAGTATGAGGAACTCCTCTGTACTTAAGACCCAGGCACAGAGAGCAACAACGTGATCACAGGGCCCTGCAAAATGTTCCCAGTCCATTCTGGTATTGGCATTTAATAACAGGCAAACATTAACTTTATTCTTTCTAAATATTTTTCCTATCTAAAATAAACACCCCACCTCGTTTTACTTGGAGGTCACAGAGATTTTTATCATGCACTTTCTGTGAGTGTAGGGAGATCCAGCAGTGCCCAAAGCTGAAAATCAAGCTTAAATTTCAAAGAGAAGAAAAAGTAATTAAAATATAGTAATGCTTTTAAATTAAAACTACTTCTATTTTCTCAGCAGGTTGCTACCTGCAGCTTACAGTTAGTGAATTGAAATAATGTATAATAATATTGTATTAATTTAAATGATCACCTGCCAGTACTTCGTCATCACTGTGAGCTCTCTGCAAAGGGGAGCTGTCTCTCTCTGACCCATCTAGACTGTCAGTTCCTAAATCGATTATCTTGAAATACTTCAAACTCCCACTTTGAATGAAAATTAAGCTTGATTTTATTCTATCTCAGTTAGTGTTGTTTTCTTTTGCTTAGGAATAAGTCTGTGAGGCTGTCAAGAACAGCAATGGCTCCACACCTGAGCAAGCTACCCACGGTGCCTTGGGTGAAGTGGGCCATCCAGGGGGGCTTGGAGGCTCCACGCTGGGGGCTTGATGCTTTCAGTTGGGATCATTGCACTGTGGAGAACTGAACCACTAAGAATTGCCCAGTAATACCTTGTATCTTCTCTCCCTTTGCTCAGCGCCAGCTCATCTTGACTGGTCAGTTAGTTCCTGCATGCATCAAGCATTAGTTATACTGCATGGCATTCAGTGCCCCAGAGCACAGAGACACTGAAACTCTGTGAGCTTATGGGTGGGAAGGAAAAAGCACCCCAGAAGTCTTGTTGCCCTTTCAGAAGAGTGCAGAGGCGTGCATGCACAGCTCTTTGTATGTGCTGCTGTACAGAACCTGTTAGGAGGTGACATGCCATCGTGCCATGGTTAACCAAAGCCATTTCTCTGCCCGAGCAGTGTGCCGTGTGGTCTCTGATCTGCCCATCAGCTACGTATGTGGTGTATTTCTTGTTTGCTCATTCTTCAGTGTATTGATCTGCCAACACCTCCTGTTGCTTCATGCTTGAAACTAATTAGTCCTGGTGTAGGTACTGTTTCAAACCTACAGTATTTGCCATAAGACAAATGACCTACAGGAGTGCCAGGCTAGCTGTGTAGGGAGTGGGTGGTGCAAGTTCACTGCTAGCCAAATCCTGAAGTTTTAAAAGGTGCGCAATTTTTTGCTAAATTTTAAAAGAAATTTTATCTTTTTTTTTTAATAGGTCACATAGAGCCAATTTGTCTGCCTAATTTTGGTGAACAGTTCCCAGAAGGGAAAATGTGTTGGGTATCAGGATGGGGAGCAACTGTGGAAGGAGGTATTTTAAATGGTCTGCTGTTGATTACAATACATAAAGACATCTCACATACAGTAAATACTGGAGCATTGACTGGAGCATTCTTCAGCATTAAATTTTCAGGACTATCAGGGAAGGGGGTGAAAAGAAGACATATTACTGAATTTCATGCTCATCTTGAACTGCAAAAGTGCTGTACAAACCCTTATCACAAGGAATGGATGAGTACGCTCTGTAAAAATGAAGAACATGACTTGTAGACAGCAATGCTGCCCACAGCGTTGTATTCAGCCTCAATCAAACAGGCTTTGCTCTTTATAACTTCAAGCATAGAAAGCACAGCATGAATGCAAGAATCATCCCCCCATTTTTTTCAGAGAAAGCCTGTAGGCATTTTCAGGCAAGTTGGATGATGCAGGAATTGGATCTGTGAATAATGTCACAAAGAACAGGGAATTCTTTTCTGTTTACTATGACTCACAGGTCATGTTAATCAATAATATATACTGAATCACTTCCATGTGAAAATGCTTGAATTCTCAGGTCATTGTTTTTTATCACTCTTCGTTCATCTCATTTAACACGTTCCTGTTGTTCAGAGAACAAGAACAGTATGTTACCTGAGCTACAGGTAATAGTGGAAGGTAGGTAGAAAAAAAATGAAAGCAAGGTTTACAAGATTAAAAAGTCAGCTATAAATTGGCAATAGACAGTGTGCAAATACTTCCATTTGTAGAAATGATCCATTCAGACTCTGAATAAAATAAAATAATTTTTTTTATAAAACAAATCACATGTTTGCAGACGATTTGCTGACTAACAGAACAAGCAATAAATTTGAAACAAATTTTGGGACTAGTATTGCAGACAGTGTCCAACTAGCTTTTAAGTTCATTACTGTCATTCATTGTCTAGTTTGAAGTCAAAACATATAATGCACAGCTTTATGTTATATCTTGTGATAATCCACAGCTCTACAGAGTCACTGGTTACTAGATTCTGTAATGAAACACCTAGTTGCCTTATTTGTATATTGTAATTTTAACCGTATTTCTTTCACCTGTGCTTGCCAGTTCTTCATACACTAAAGTACTTTCTGTTTATAATTAGAGATTACTTTCAAGGATAGAGAGTTCTTTCTTTGTTGTTTTGTTTTTTAACAGGTGATACATCTGACACCATGAATTATGCAGGTGTTCCTCTGATTTCTAATGCAATTTGCAATCACAGGGATGTCTATGGTGGGATCATAACTCCTTCAATGCTTTGTGCCGGTTTCCTAAAGGGAGGGGTAGACACCTGCCAGGTATGGAAGTTTCCAAACTACAACCATCCTCATTAACAGCAACAATGGAAAAATATGAGTGATAAGCTATCAGAAGGCACTCCCAAGCTTGTCTTGGGCAAACATTTGGGTTTGTTCCATTTTCTCTGTTTACCATGAACACTGATCACTGACTTGCATGCATTCATATGCTACAATTCCCTTATATTTATTCTGTGGACAATTATCTGCTACTTCTGAAGCCAAATTTACTTAAGATATTTTTAAATTTCTTGCACGTGCTACAGCATGTGTTATCCTTTTTTTTTGCCTTGTCTGTGGCCTCTGCACTGCACTGAATCGCACTGCCCTGCACTGCACTGTACTGAGCAGCTTTGGAGACCTCCAAGGTGTAGAAACCCCAAGTTGAAAAGCAACCAAAGCATATATCAACAGAGAAGTAGCAGCATGTAATTTTTGAAACAGTAAGGCAGGGGAAGGAAGAAAGGGAGAGGTGTTTGAGTAACTCAGAGGACTAGTAATGACTCTGGGGGAGAGATGTTCATACCAGTGATGGATCAGAGGAGCCTTCACAACACAGGGTGGCAATGATTCAAAATCAGTCAGAGTCACAACGATGCCCACCTTGTACCAGGTCTCATTCCCACACACACTAATGTGGCCTCACCTAGCTGGTCATGGATTAAGAGTAAGGGCTGTGGAGGAACTTCATGTTCCTGTGCCTGGGAAAGCCGTCCAAAGGCAGTACGTTCAGCATACTGCTCCAAGTGACAAAATGAGCCCTACTCACCAAAGGGAGAGGCTTGTTCCAAATTCCCTTTTCTTCTGTAAAACCATGGCATGGATACTGCAGATTAGCAATGCCCTGCCTGCAGGACAGGCATGCTCCTCAGTGCCTAAATGTTGTTTAACAGCAGGCTTCAAAATTACTTCTGTTGTACTGTGTTGCTGTCTGGGAAAAGAAAAATACGATCTAATACACATCTCTGAGATGTCTCTAGCATATGATTTTCCCAGGACCCAGAACAGGGCAGAAACAGGAGGCTTTGAACTACTGGACTCCCTTTACCTCTCCATTTACCCACCCCCCCACAAATAGATGTTGCTCTCCTTTTCTGGGGCACTGACATTTGTTTTAATTCTTTGTCCTCCAGGGAGACAGTGGGGGCCCTTTGGCATGTGAAGATATGAGTATCTGGAAGTTGGTGGGGACCACCAGCTTCGGAGTGGGCTGTGCAGAAAAGAACAAGCCAGGCGTCTACAGCCGAACCACCTCCTTCCTGGCCTGGATACACGAACAAATGGAGGTCTGGTTTTGCTCTGTCTCTCCAGCTCTGGTTGTTACTTTGCTCTGCCTGTGTCACACAGGGTTTAGCTCATATTTGTCACAGCTAGTTGCATCCTACAGATACGTGCGACCCAAGGGCGCCTTTGGGGATTGGGGAAGGTCCTTGTGCAGAGTGAACCAAGTAGGGTGCAGGGGTCTTAGTGAGATGCAGGATGCAGGGACCACCAGGTGTGGTGAGTCAACCTTGGCTGAGCACCAGGAGCCCACCAAGCTGATCCATCACCCCCTGCCTTTCCTTTCCCTCCTCAGCAGAGCAAAAGGGGGAAGAAAATAAGATGGAAAAAAAACCCTTGTAGGTAAAACAAAAGCAGTTTAATGATAACAGAGTGAAGCTAAGCAAATCTGCAAGTGGAAGTGAAGAAAACCAAATATTTATTCTCTGCTTTGCATCAGCAGGCAATATCTGGCCCCTTCCTGGGAAGCAGGGCTCCAAGACGTGTAGCGGTTGCTCTGGAGGACAAAGGAATGGTTCCCCCCTCCTCCTCTTTCTCCCTAGCTTTATAGTTGAGCAGACGTCATATGGTATGGTCCTTCTGGTCACTTTGGGTCAGCTGTCCTGGTTGTGTCCCCTCCCAAGATCTTGCCCATCCCATCCCACTGGGGGGCAATGTTGGGAAGAGCCTTGGTGCTGTACAAGCACTGCTCAGGAGCAGTCACAACACGGGTGTGTTATCAACATCCTTCTAGCTCCCAGCACAAAAACACTGCACCATGAGGGCTGCTGTGGGGAAAATCAGCTCAGCCAGACCCAATACACCAGGGTAGGGATAGAGAAGGGAAAGGAGTGTGGGAATGACCATGGAGGGGGCCTGGAGGTGCAGAGTACGGAGCAGAGAGGTGTGCAAGGTCTGAGTAGGGAGGTGGGGAGCAAGGGAAGAGATGCTATAGGACTTCACCTGAAGCCATGAGGCTGCTACAAAAAAAAAATGGGGAGTGAAAGCTGAGTGGGCCAAAGAAATCAGGGATGGAGGGATGGAGGTAACGTTGGCTAGAATAAGAGAAGAGCAGAGGCAAAGAAGTGGGGCCACCTTCACCTGATCCAAGGGTGGCCCACTCTTGAGAGACCAAGTCCTCTACTGTCAGTATCCCTCCAGCACTTCCAGGGAGATGCTGGGTTCAGTTAGCTGAGCAGAGAGTTATTGTGCTTCAGCTGGACTCCCAGGCAAGGATCTGTTGCCTAAGCAGAGGCACCTAGAACCATTGAAGAGACCTCAAGCTGTCCTGCCTGGTTCACTGGTGTCCCTGCAGAAGGGCAAGGATCTTCAGCTAGCCCTAGGTTGTATCTACCATCCCCACGGGGGTGTCTCAGGTACTCTATGATGGCTCAGGTAGATATGATAGAGGATTTATGGGAGATCTGAGGCCTTCTGGACCAGCTGCTGGAGGTCAGGTGAACTCCACTAAGACAACTCAAGTGGTACTAGATACCGCATCTGCAAGGCAAGTGAACTGCCCTGATAGGAGCCTAGACACATAGCTCATAGGTAGATACCTATGCACAGGCTCTTAATTGTCACTTTCTTAGCTTCATGGCAAAGCCACCCTAAGCACTAAAGTGTACATCCCATCCTGCTCTAGCCTGGTCCTCACAGACAGTGGTGCTAATGCTGCTATTCCAGCACCCAGTTTGCTGGAATAGATGAATGAATGAATGGATGGATGAATAAATGAATGAATGAATGAATGAATGAATGAATAACAATGATGCTATTACAGCACCGGCCCTGACCACTGCCTGTGCTACCATGATGGCACATGATGCAACCACTCCTGTCCCCGTCTTGTTTGTGAAATACGTGAGACTTCCTCCTCAAACCAAAGTGCCAATATCAAGCATTCACAGACAAGGAAACGCCCAAAATAAGGTTACATGTGCAATTTCAGTTCAGCCCTTCATCTGTATATTGTATAACACATGCTGTTTTTACAACCTATATTACACATCAAGATTTATGCTGTCACATGCCTATCTGTCACTCAACAAACCTAAAGAAGACAGGATAACATTTCCAAATATTTAAGACCTCTAATACTGTGGGTTTTTTTCAATTCTCCCCAAATATATACATCATTGTGATTCATTTGCAGATACAGAAACCCAGACATTTCAGATGAAGGGTCCATATCCAATGAAGGTACAGATCTCCATTATAAAGAAGTGAGCAAAGGGGAAAAAGTACAACTAAATCTTTGTTTAGCTAAATGTTAACATGTTATAATTCTTCACAGGGATATTCTGCAGATGTAAACATTAATTTATCAATTTATACTCTTAGAAATGATTTTCAGCTGCAGCATAGGAACATGAAGACTTTTTAATGGACTCTAAAACAAACCAAAAGAAAGTAGAACTAGTATTGTGCCTTTGAAAATGGGACCAAGGGAATGGCTTGCAGCTGGCAGGTCTGTATTGTGGCAAAATAGTCCTTATCTGCTCTTACCTGCTAGTGCTCACTAAGGACTGGGGTTCATTTGGTCTCTCCGGAAGTTTCTGCGCTTTCTTCAAAGAAAATTAACTCTCATAGCTAAGGCTTAGCAAAGGAGTTAGGAAAGAGATCAATTTTAATCTAAGAGATGCAAAATTGACAGGAACTTGGCCATCAGCATGCCCTTAAAAGCCTTCTTTCTGGAAATTAGCTTTATAACAGCTCACTTGTCAAGGCCAATCATCTAATGCAAGGGATGATCAAAGAGGAGGCATTTGTGTTTGCTGATCTTCCATTTACAGTTTTGAAACTTGCATAAAGCACTTCTGTCTCTCAGATTTTCAGGAGGATACAAACATTTTGCTAAAGGCTCTCTCCGTGAGAGCAAAGAAAAGTATTTTATTGCTTTCCCATAAGTGGTGAAAATGACTTGATGTCGTTCAGTAAGATATTTCTCTGACATTGTGAACAGAATTCCTGCTGCCCCCATTTTGAATAGTTCTCCCACTAGGGTGAAGCAAAAAGTTTATAGCACTAAAGGTGGTATCAGTGACCTACATACATTACTGCCTGAGAAATATTATACTTCTGCTATTAAATCTGAATAGACATGAAAGGTTGCCACTGCTGCAGATGAGAAAAAAGAAACCAGCAATGGAACAACTAAGAGGAAACAAAATAAACCCTTTCCAAGCCTATTTAGATCCCCGTGTGTCCCATGCATGCGGTATCTACCATTATTACTAATATATGCCTCCATTCCTCATAACCGCATTTCTTTATGAGCCATATGTTTCTGTCTCAGCTCATGCAAGGCTGAGAACTAGTGAACTGAAGCAGTGAGAGAAGCTGATGGCATTTGCTCAGGTTCACAGTGCACACAGTTCACACCTCTTTTGTTGAGGTGGTGTGTCTTTCTGAAGAACTTTAGCTGGCAGATCTAGCTCTAGCAGCCCCGTGGTTCTTTTGGTGACCCTAGTTCAGCAGGGGGAATAGAAAGTAATTGTCTTTCAGAGTTCAATAGGTGATAACATGAGCATTTGAATAGATGCATAAATGGTTTTTCTTACCAGAGAGAAGAACTGCAGACCTGAGGAGACTGGCGGCATGCTGGGCTTCTGAAAACCCACATCATGCTCCACCCCCACAGAAGGATCCACCACACTCTTTTGGACACCTGCTCTGATCTTTGTACCTTCACAGACTACTTTGTACCATTTCTTTTTGGTAATGGTAACTGTACTTAATGAAAACTGTTACACATTCAGCCTCTTGTAGATGGAAGAGGCAGTTGGATGTTGGATGATGGGCATTCATATTTATAGTCAGCTACAAATTTCACATGTAGAAAAAGTGCTAAGGCAGATAACCTAGGATGCTATCACAATAAAGTTTTGCAGGCACCATGGGTAAAAGACAAGAGCAACTTGAGACCAGGCTGCTAGCTATTATTTTTAGTACTTACCTTCCAAGAACCAGAATACAAAAAAGACTTTGTTACTGAAAGTATTCATATATAAGGTGCATGTTCTGTTGCACAGGCAGCAGTAGTTTTCTTTGAAGCCATAAAGCAAGCAGGAAGCAAGCAGTCTATAATTTTGGCAAGCATTTGGCAAGTATGTTCAATTCTTGTTAGAAAAAATCTTTGGATTCAAATCTTTTATCATGCAGCTGTGAACAAAGTCCCTAAAATTTGAATTCTTAGCTGTTTTCCTGTGGAAAATAGCTCTGAAAAGAGCAACACACAAGTTTTAACTTTACTGAAAAATTCTGAGATTACTAAACAGTCTTAAAGGGAAGAAGAGCTTCTTTACTGCCTTTTGATAGGCTAGAGAGCCAAAGTTATTGCTCTATCTATGATGCACCATGCAGTGCAATAGCCATTGAATACTCCCAAACTCACATCATGTAATACAGTTCACCAAGCCGCTCACAACCAGTTGCTTTCCCTTTTTTCCCTCCCTTTCTCTGCAGACAGGACAATATAGATCCCCCACACTTTGTCCTTATTAGTGACATCAATGGTGTGGATGAACTGATGCCAGCCAGGCAAGGGAGTGCTGCTGTGGTTTCCTGTTTCACAAGCCATTTTAATACAACAGCCTCATGCTGATCAGTTTGCACTTGCCCTTTTTAAAACTCCTGGGATGAAAGTTGTCGATTTTAGATTTGATTGCCAGGGACTAGTTAGGCTGAATAATGGATAATATTGTCAGAGCTTTTCAATATTAGCCAAAATTGATCTTAACACCTGATCAAGTGCTTCTGATCTGCTTGAAATGTGATTTTGGATGCGGTCTGCATGCTTCTAAGTCAGTATCTGCATCGTCACTGTCATCCACCACCACTGCAGGAAAGTGCTGGCAGAACTAGAACTGCATTCTCACTGCAACGTGCTGGGTCAAAATCAAGAGAGAACAGCAAATCTGCATGAACTATCAACCTCCACATTTTTCTGTGGATACAGACACTGCATCAACACCTTTCACCCTGGCTAAAGAAACTGCAGTCCAGTGGAAACAGCACTTCCAAAACCAGCATGTTGTTAAAAAGAAGAGGGAAGCATTATTGCAAAGTTGACACAAAAGCTGGAATGAAATGGGGAATTTCAGCTTGACAGAACCATAACAGAATTAAAACAAAGTAGGTTGAACCCTTGTCTATCTAAGATACTTTCAGAAGAGTTTTAATGTTCACTGCTTGTTATCGCAACATTTTCACAGCCCCAACCTAGCTCATGTATTATCAGCAGTCTGGAGATGAAGACACTGCTCTCTGAGCTTCCAGAGTTGTTAATTTGTATTTCCGAAAAGACCCTTGAAAATTCCTTTTCAACTCCTTCTATTTCCTTAACAAGACTGTACAATAAGTATCCATTGTGGTCAACCTTTGTATTAAAGAGAAATCCAATGCAAAATGTAGAAAGCTAGTGAACTCTTCCCAACAAGAATCATAGAATCATAGAGTGGTTCAGGTTGGAAGGGACCTTAAAGATCACCTAGTTCCAACCCCCCTGCCATGGGCAGGGACACCTTCCACTAGACCAGGTTCCGCAACACCCTATCCAACCTGGCCTTAAACACATCCAGTAATGGAGCATCCACAACTTCCCTGGGCAAGGAAAGAATGTGCCACATTGACACCTAGATCAGTAACAGTCACGTATGGGTAGATCTAGCCCAGTGACCCTGCAACTCTTTCTTCTGATTTCTGTTATGCCCCTTGCTGAGTTGTCTTAGGTATAGGCAGATTACAAAAGAGTCACTTCATAAAGATGGGTTATCCTTCTCTAACGTATGCCATTAACATGCATGCCAGAGGTTTCAAAATAAATATAATCACAATATTAGCATATTTCTTTGTGTTAACCTAGGTGAAGATACATAGGGTTTTAGGACGTTTGCTGTGGGAAGGATTTTGTACAGAGATAGGTGTTGCATTTCATTCAAGGAGACATGGGATTGATGAGCTGGTCTCTACTGGTCGTTGGTATTACAGCTGGAAGGAACTGGTAATGGTGAAGTAACTTTTCAAAGAAGTTCTATGACAGGCCTTTCCTTTTTCTTGGATTTTCTTCTCTCCATTCAATGAAAATAACTGGCTACACCACATGTGCATGTACAGAAGCCTGCCAAACCAGGTGAGGCTGAAGGTAGCCCTAGTTTAACTAATCCTGACTAGAAGTTTCATGGTAAACTCCTTTGAGGTATACAAGATTTTTATACTAGAGGAGTGTACATCTGCTATATTCTTGAAGAGGCTGATGAAACAGCTTCTAGCTTGTGACCTCAGATCACTGGCTGAAATGGTTGCTTTAACATAAGGTTATGCTACAGCCATAGCATCCCTTAGAAACACAACCTGGGTGTATGCACAGCCTGTGGAGAAAATTTGCATCAGCATGTAACAGACTGCCAGAAAATTAATACAATGTGTAACTTCACAAGAAATTTCCAGCATGTAAAGAAAAATTCCTTTGCCTTTCATCATCTGTTATCATGATAGTTAAGTCTGAAAACTGAGACAAAGCTGATAAGTTTGGATGAACCCAGTATGACTTTTATTCAATATGCTGTTTCCCGAGATGCTGAAAAGCATCACATGGATAAACTCTCCTTTAGACAATCTGAAATTCTTTCTTTTTTTACTTGAGATATACAAATGAAAAGGCAATTTCTACAAAGATGTAGAGATAAGCATAAAAACAGGTTTGGTGTCTGAGAAAGCCAAACTGTTTTCTGAGAGGTGACATGCTCTTAACGTGCTAACACATCCTGCACCAGGAAGCGATTGCTGCACAGAGGCGGCGATGCTGCAGAGCTCTGCTCACAGGGGCTGTCTCACTGGCGAGATTCATGTAAGTCTGTAAACATGAATATAAGAGCTGCACATTAAACTTTAAAAAAAATTAGATCTGGCTCATCTAATTTTTTTAGAATCTCCAACATCCAAACAAAGTAGATTGATACCTTATATTCTAAGAGCTGCACTGTAAATCTTGCTGTTGTGTTGACAAACCTAGTTTGACCCCAGAAAGGCACACACTTTCCAGTATCTCTGCAAGTGTAGTGCCATTTTAAGATGTGCAGAACAAATGTCTTGTCTTCAACGACTAACCCTGTACGAAGCAGTATCACACTTGTGGGCAGCGGGAGCCTGAGATTACATAAAACACAGTAAGAAATGAGTTTACTTCAGCTATTTAACTTCAGGGAAGGTACAAGGAAGTGTTTCTTATCTGAACTGAAAGAGCGCTCTCGATCATTGCTGTTAATCTCTGTTTTTATGTATTTTACATAAGCAGAGGCTTCTGACTTTGTTTTGTTGCTTTTGTCATGCGTTTTCTTGCTGGTGGAACTCTTGCTCCAGTAGTGAAGAGCAGATTGTGTCCTCGGCCTCAGTATTGGCTAGATGAAGAAGACTTTGAACAGTTTGCTTTAAAATTTGGCAGGAGAGAGGTAAAAATGTAGCCTTGTCAACGGCACAAAATGGTCAGACCAATTTTTTCTGATTAAAAGAAAACTGACTCCGTAACTGGTTTGTTTTCCTGAAGAGGACCTTGGTAGCTGTCTGAGCAGTATGAATATGCAAAGTACAGTGAGCAAGAGGAAAAAAAATAATTATTCCCCCATCTCCTAATGCAGAAGTGTGTTTGTGCAAGGTAAATGCAGGCACATGACTGGCAGCTGAGAGAGAAGTCCAGCCTCACCACGGGCACCTACAATAGACCTCTGCTCTGAGGTTGCCAGCGTGCATCTACATGTTCCCATAGCCAGGGCTGGATATGGCCACATGGTGAAAACAAACTTGGCAAAATGCAACCTTAGAAGATAAGACCAAAGCAACTGCTTTAATCCTTTAGCAGAAGACTAAGTAAATGAAAATTAGCTGCAGCAAGCGGGATGCTGCCCTGTGCAACCATTTTTCAAGGACCACTCCCTGCTGAGCCTAGTGCAGGGCAGGCAGGTGGGGCTCTGGTGGCTGAGTGACCACTTACGGCTTTCCAAAGAAAGGATTTGATTAATTCTTGCTCAACTAAATTGAAGTGGCTCTGAAGGGCAGTAGTGGAAATGTAGGCTTCTCCTCTGACGTGTTCTTAAAACAAATATGTTCCCTCTGAAGCTTTCAGGTGACAGAGGGTGGGCAGTGAGGGAGTGAAAAATAAGAAGGGAAGAGTAAAGAATAGGACTGTCTTGAAGTACCACAGCATGAAGTACCTGAGAGGAAAATAATTTGCAATGAAAAATAAAATCACAGGTATTTATGATCCTTTTCTACAGGTTTCCCACTTTTTGAAGGATGTTTTGCATAGAGGGTCAAATGGAAGAGAGTTTTAAATCCTTTTTTCACAACTAGTGTGACTGCCTTCTCTCAGTTATTTGAGCACCCGTACCCTCAGCAGCATTACCTCTATCAGAAACTAATTTGAAACACTTATGATAATATTAAGTTCACAGCAGATGGCAGCATACATCAAAATTTTGCCTAGATCCCCTGCTTAAAAAACATAAATAACTACCAAATCAGCTCATGACTCAATCACCAGAGGTGGGTAACGTGAACACAGTTATGGTCCCCATCACACTCTTGGCTGTTTGAGGAAAAGTTACTAGGGAGATGCAGCTCCCCCAGCAGGGGAGGGGATTCTCAGGCACCCAGAAGTGTGGTCACAGCATCAGTACACCTGCCCAGCTTTCTGGTGGGTGCTGGCCATGGCTCCCCAAACGGCGTGGCTGTGCTGTGTGCTAGTGCTGCTGGCTTCGCATGCTATGGGACGCCCTGGAAATCACAGCCTCAAGCTTTCTCGTGCTTTGGTGTATTTAAAAGTGATGTATTTGGTATCTTTAAAATATTAAAGAATTACAGTGGAATAACAGCAAAATGTCACTGCAGATCTGGTTTTGATCTAGAGAGATCTGTTGGTATTACCCACATCTCCAACTACATGGCTAGACTAACCACCTGAGACTGAAGCTATAATAAGAGTAAAAAAGGACCTTTTCCCTACAAAATATTTTACGTCACTCACCAATGGCAGAAGAAAAAAAGTTTATTTAGAGATTTATCAACCTTTCATTTTACTAGCACTTTTACTGGGTCTATGATGGTATCACAACTTACAGATCTCAGGCCAAAACTGCAATTGTCACATGCAAATATTTCTGTACAAGTACCTAGTGTTAGACACTTACAGACATCGCAGTTTCCCGTTAGATAGCTTAACTTTAAGAAACTCCTAAAGCCAGTAGCAAAATGGAAGCTAAGGGTCTCCAGAAACAAATTACTTCATTGCACTGTGGCTGCAACAAGAGTGAAAGGAAAGATGGCCAGGAGGACTGAGGAAGTGATTATCCCTCTCTGCTCGACACTGGTGAAGCCACACCTCAAATACTGGGTTCAGTTTTGGGTGCCTCACTATGAGAAGGACATTAAGGTGCTGGAGTGTGTCCAAAGAAGGGCAACAAAACTGGTGACAGGTCTAGAGAACACATCTTATGAGGAGCGGCTGAGGGAACTGCAGTTGTTTACCCTGGAGAAAAGAAGGCTGAAGGGAGACCTTATGGCTCTCTACAACTACCTGAAAGGAGGTTGTAGTGAGATGGGGGATCGGTCTCTTCTTCCTAGTAACAAGTGATAGGACAAGAGGAAATGGCCTCAAGTTGCACCAGGGGATGTTTAGATTGGATATTAGAAACAAATTCTTCAATGAAAGAGTTGTAAAGCATTGGAACAGGCTGCCTAGGAAAATGGTTGAGTCACCATCCCTGGAGATATTTAAAAGACATGTAGATGTGGCACATAGGGACATGGTTTAGTGGTGGACCTGGCAGTGCTGAGTTAACTGTTGGACTTGATGATCTTAAAGGTCTTTTCCAACCTAAACAATTCTATTTAAGGTTTCCTTCCTCTCCTCCTTTTTCTTCTGCTTGTGGCAGAAGTAAGGCATGACTGTGTCAGCAGGAGGCTGCAGTTAGGCTCTGCAGACCTGCCCCTCCATGGCTCTGCGTCACTACGTCCACCCACACCGTGATAATCCCTGCTTTTTATAGTACCTCCTTGGCAATACTCCTAGAGCTTCTCCACCTCTCAAGACCTTTTTCTTGCCTCACAAGCCCTTTGCTTTCTCCACCCCTCTGTATCCCTATGTACCCTTCTTCCCTGCCCTGGCTGACCTTCACATCCCCTGCCATGACATTTGGCTGGGCAGGAGGCAGGACAAGCACCAGCCAGCCAGTTGGTCCAGTGGCCAGTCTGCTGATGCCAAACCGAAGACTGAGACCTCACTGCTTTTACTTCTGTGGGAATAGTCATTCAGATTCATTTCTTCCTCCCAGCTGCAAATTTGTGGAAAAAGAAGTTGGTATGACTTTTTCAATAGTTTCTCCTCTATTTTCTCTCTCACAGTCTTCAAAATGTCCAACAGTCTCAGGAGCCATGGGGGAACTAGGAAGCCAGGCAGGAAGAGGGCAGGTGTGCTGCCTGCTTGCAAAAACCAGGCAAAACCCCACAGCTATCCCCAAGGCATAGGATAGCTTCAAGTCTTCATCCCATTCCAAAGGTAGCAGCCTCTCCTCCTCCTCAGCATCTCATGTCTCTAGGGAGGAGCCTCTGGTCATGCTGCACCCTGCACCCCCATGACAGCCTATCCTTTCTTGAGCATCCTCGTGCTTTTCCTACCGTCCCCACACAGATGCCTCTCACAGCAGAGCCCAGGCCCCTGCTCCAGGGAGGGGGACCACATGCAGTCCCCTGTGGTGTCTGGGCACCAAACACCTCTCCTTCCTAAGGCAACCACAGCATAGCTAGCCACCTCCTCCTTCAGCCTCAGAAAATTGAGTATCCAGGGTGTTTGTCTTCCTGGGTAAAGCAGAGAAAATAATGAAGCCTCAAAAAAGCTAATAGGCTTGAAAATAACTACAAGCCAACAAACCAATTGAACAAGAGAAAAAAAAAGGCTTGGAAAAGTTACAGAGCTTTATGGTTGTGATTCATTTCCTCCACGAGCCACTTTGCTGCTCCCCTCATCCTCACCCCAGGAGCACCTCCAAAGGGTTTGTTTGGTGGTGATTGGACTCCACAGAGAAAATCAAGCCTAGGTCAGTGGCTACAGGGGCAGAGCACATGTCACTGCCTCAGGCAGCTCTGAGGACCCCAGTGGTGGAGCCCCTACCTCCTTCAGAATGACTCA
Organism: Coracias cyanogaster; assembly: GCA_033124195.1. Lineage (NCBI taxonomy): Eukaryota > Metazoa > Chordata > Aves > Coraciiformes > Coraciidae > Coracias > Coracias cyanogaster. The sequence goes on from JAVSBS010021338.1 coordinate 16,076, forward strand.
GAACCGTTGCCCTCCCTGCCAGCAGCAGGCAGAGCCAACTGGAATCCTCCAAGTTTACATCTTGCCAACTGCAAGGTCTTTATTACTGGCAGCCCTGCCTGATGTGTAAAGCCAGATATACTGCATGTGTGCTACACTGAGATCAGCATTTCCCACCTTTCTGAATCTGAGGGCCACAGAGCCATTTTAAGCAAAGCCAGGGACCATCTTGCACCATGCAGTCAAAACAATTTTTAATTTACAAGTAGAGACACTTCTTTATTTATGCTAGTTACCTTTTTCTGTTCACCCACCTGTACTCATGGGCACGTGTTCATATTTTAAAAGATTTATTTTTTCCTGGTTTTGGGGTCTTTTTTGGCAGCTGCTGTGCAGATCACCCTGTGGTCATGAACAGACTGGGACTGGACACTCAGAAATCCTATTCCAGATGATGAATTAATTCCCCTTCATGTTGCAGTAGGACAGTAAGCAAATGCTGACCAGCAACTCCTGTGGGAATTGAAGTTCCTCATGCCTGCCAGAGACATGGGTGAGCTGGAGGGGAGAGTAGTGACCGATGTTCCCAGCAGCCCTCTGAGTGCTCTTAGCATCTCTTCGTGAGACCTCAGGAACATCACTGTGAGACCCGTCCTTACACAGACCTGCATGCCATGGGCAATTTGTCACTTGCTAGAACTGCATAAATCGCATACATATACACATACTGAAGTGTGAAGACTGCAGTAGAGCAGGGACAGATCCACGGCCATCCCAGGAGAAGGCCAGCTCCCACCTGGAGCTTGGGGAGAGCCCCCAGCCTGAACTGTCAGCTTTCCAGAGGAAGAGCTCCTGCAGCCCTGTGAGGGCCACCTGCACCCATCCTGCTCCTGCCCAACGTTACTCCTCCACCTATGCTGCATGACAGGCAGCAGTGTCACCCCTTTTACTGCACCAATGTCACCAGCTCTGTGATGTTGACTGAGCCTTTATCAGTCCTTACGGAGAGCATCTACAACTGCAATGAATGTAATATTTTAAAGGTATTTCTTTAGGCCCCGTTGAAGTTCCTAGGAAGCTACAGAAGCCACAGACTTATGCAGGAACCTGTTTTCTTCTGGACTGTTTTGCTGATGTCATTTTTGCAGCATGGAAGAGACAAGTGCAGCTCCACTTCACCCATAGTTCCTATTTTCCCCAGTGCTACATAAAACTTGTGTGTGCTATCCAACAAGGTGATAAGAAGGAATTAGTGCCCCAAGAGTGGAGGGGCTGCATGACTGCTCTTCCACCATTTACCTGGGAGTACATATCTACAAGACACTGTTAAAGGAAAGGAGAGGTAATAACAAGTCCCTCTGCAAATCTGTTCACATTTGGCTCTGCACTTATCTGCTTCACTTAAGAAGAAACCCCATTTCTTGCTTTTTTTCTCAGCACATGAGGCCCCTGTTCATTTTGTCCTTGGACATTTATTTGAAGTCTCTTTATCATCTGCATAATTTAAGAAGTAAATAAAAAAAATTGCTGTACACACACATAAAAACATTGACTTGATGATTCACCATGTTGAAGATAACTTACATAGCAACTGGCAGAACATGCACCCAGTGATAAATGAGAGCCAAACTGCCACTGGTGCAAATGACCAATCTGATGGTCAAACCTCCCTACCACACAGACCTGACACTGAACCAGGTATCTCTGTCAGCCTTTGCCCAGGATCAGCCAACTGCTTGTTCATGGGACAACAAATGTACTAACAATATGTTAATCAAGACTGGTGAAAAAAAAATAAAACAGCCAAAGAGCTCCTCCTCAGGCAAATGTCAATCGGAGTAGTTGGACAAACACAACCAATATAAAATAAAAGCCCCAAAAGTTACTTTTTTTCTGTGGACACACCTCCTGCCTAAAGTCTGCAGATGATGGAGAACAGCCATGCAGAAGATGTTGCTCTGGCTCCTCGCCACCTCACTGGCTTTGTATTATCAGCATCCAGCAGTTCTACTGGGTGTAAAATCAAGCCATCTGAAATTAGCCCATGCTGCTAAATAACATTTTCACGGGGAGCTTGCTTCTTTATCAAGAAATATTAAACATTAAGTAAACATTATGCTCATAGGTGTAAAGCTATGTGCAGAGTTAAAATATAATTCAGTACAGGGTCATGAAAGACATGATGAACACAGCAAATTACCACACTTTCAGTGTTGTTCCTGTTGGAAGGAGGGAGCACCAATTATTTCTGTTTCTCTTAGCCGTGGTAGCACAGTCACACACACATCTACTTTCCCAGCAGTGCCGCTTTTTGAGCAGCTCAAAACTAACATTTTTCTGAATTTGATCAGGAATTAGTGCAGCTTTTTCTCTCTTTCTTTCTTGAGTTTGTGAAAAGCAGATTTAATTTTGGATTTAAACCATTCAGCAACTCAAAGGGAGCAGCCCCATTCTACTAGCAGCAAATCAGGGAGTGAATGCTATGTTGATGCTTTCAAATTTTGTATGGCTGCATCTCACTCTGTTCTGTATGTGACATCAGGACAAATACAGTGGCATTGAGAACATCCCTAAAGGATTACATTACAAAAGGTCCAATTAATTTTTATTTTCTAAGTTAAACGAACTCAAAAAAGAAGCCAATATTCAGAAGTAAAGGAGATTTTCTACATATTTAGTTAATCTAGTGTTAATAATGTAAGTATTATTTAAAGAAGTTTCTACTCCATCATCCTGTATAATCCTTGCTGTACACAGCTCAGAAATGCTCCTTATGAAGGTGCCTTCCTCTCTCCTGGCAAAGAATCACAGAATCATTAAAGCTGGAAAAGACCTCTAAGATCATCAAGTCCAAATGTCAACCCAACACTACCATGGCCACTAGACCATGTCCTGAAGTGCCACATCTACATGTTTTTTGAACACCTGCAGAAATGGTGACTCCACCACTTCCTCGGGCAGCCTGTTCCAATGCTTAATCACGTTTTCAGTGACGATATTTTTCCTAATACCCAAATTAAATCTCCCCTGGCACAACCTGAGGCCATTTCCTCTCATCCTATCACTAGCTACTTGTGAGAAGAGACCAACACCCACCTCTCTACAACCTCCTTTCAGGTAGTTGTTGAGAGCAATAAGGTCTCCCCTCAGCCTTCTCTTTACTAGACTAAACAGTCCCAGTTCCCTCAGCTGCTCCTCATAAGACATGTTGTCCAGATCCCTCACCAGCTCTATAAGAGTATAAGAGACACAGAGTCAGTCAGGGAGTCCCTCAGGTGTTTGCAGTAGGATGTGTATGGGCAGTACTCTACTAAATATGAAAAAAGGAATCCTGCAGGGGCTGTTAGTGCCTAGGCAGGGTGCAATACGCTATCATGACTCAGACATTCTGGCTTTACCTCCTGTCCCTGGAGCATCCTCAGTGAGGTGGCTGTGGCAGAGTATTTCCAGTGGATGGAGGGAAAAAGGCCTGGCTTTGCCTTGGGGGTGCTGAAGGCAGGCACCACACCAATTAAGCCCATAATTGATGCCACACTGGAGCTGAGACTTTTTGCATGAGGCCCTTTGGTTTTCACATGGACCATTTGTTGCACATTACCCATAGTTTCAGTGGCATCGCCCTCATACTACAGCTAAGTCATACTCTGCTTCTATGTTTACACCTAGCCAGCTTTTACTACCTGATGTTTAAAACTTGCCACCAGTGCCATCAGTCTGTTTCCACAGGGAAGGAGAGCAGCTCAGTGTCACCCCTTCAGAGGCTCCTTGGGGTGACGTTTAGAGGCATACTTGCAGCAACTTTATAGCTATACACACAGATAGCTGCTAGGGACTAATCTGAGGAGACAGAAACCATTAAACAACTGTGAAGATTAGCACATTCTTCTTCTGATAGCAGGCCAAGACCATAACCTACTTCACTAAGCAGCCCTTTGCTTAGAGGATTGAGCTGTGTTGGGCCTATTTATAGTGGAAGTCAGTACACCCCTGAGTCCACAGCTATTTTTAACATTTGACTGGGCTTTTACCACAACCCTGGAGTGGCAGCTTTGATTAGATAGGAAAAAAATATTTATCTATCTCTATGCTTTTATATATTTTAATATAAATGTATGGATCCGTATACATACGCTTGTGTGGCGTATAGATGTATATATATGTTGTTTACCTATCTTTTGCTTTAGATAGACGGCATCTAATGCAATGTGCACCCAAAAGCAAGTGACAATTGTGGGTTTCTATGCATCACAGAGTCATCACAATGCTTACAACAGATGTGTTGCTTTAACCCAACCATCCTGGAAGTGTCCTGGTGCTTCAGATCTGTCTCCAGGCAGTAAGTTTCTACCAGAAGCACTCCCAGATCTCCTCCATTTTTAATGACAGGCCTTTCTGTCCGTCGCTTTCTCTCAGACCTACGCTGTTCTGAGGGCTCAGCACTCATGCATCTGCACTTCAAGATCCATCCTGGACTTTGCAGAATTGATCCCAGGGTCAACTAAGCAGCATAACACCTGCAGCTCTGTTGCTCTCTGGTTGATAGAACAATGCTGCTGGTTGAAGGCAAGCGGTAGGCAGCTTTAGTGGTGGACTTGGTAGTGTTACGTTTAGAGTTGGACCCAATCTTAATGGTCTTTTCCCCAACCCAAATGATTCTATGATCATATGATACAGATATATGGCTGGCTACCTGCCAATGTGCACAGCAGCAGGGGCAAGTGTGGCCCTGATGTGAATGGGGGGCCAAGGAGAGGCTGCTCCTTCCCCTTTCCTCTGCTGACCCTAGGGCCCTGTGACATGCAACCTCTAGGTCCTGCCAAGGAGACAGCCTGTGGTGTGGTGCAGCATTGGTGCCTGATCTAACAGGGCTGCAGTGTGGGAGGAGGCACTTTGGAATTCCAGGGAGGTAAACATAATTAGGTGCCAGTAGCAAGAGATCTCCAAGTAGGCACAACTGGGGGGCAAAAACAAGTGCTAGGAGGAACTCAGGGTTACCCACACACTGGCCCAAGCCAATGGGAAACAACTCTGTCCTGAGGCCATTAAGTACACTAACTAGAAACAACTGATTTCTTTCTCTTGCAGCAATGTGGAGTGCTGTGGGGTGGCTCAGGCATAGATGTTCTCAGCTCGGGGTGGTGGGAGGGAGGAGAAGGGGGAAACAGGAGGATGACACTTTGGGACCCCTGGTGACTGAATTATGGGAGAGATTTAAACAAGCACCAGAGGTTTGCTTGTGTGGAGGATCCATGACGGGGAAGAGAGCCCGAGGGCTGGATTCAGCACTCACACCTGGGTGTTGGGTCCCCTGTAGCAAGTCCCCCAGGTCCTGTGTGATACTGACCAGCACCCAGGAGTGTCACAGATGGCATGGGTGCAGCAGCACTAGGGGTGCAGACAACCAAGTCAAGCCCTGGTGCAAAGTTTGCAGGGACTCCAGCATGCCCAAACCCACAAGAAAGCACCATCAGGGTCTTTTCCCCAGTGCAACCCACAGAGTGGGGTTTCAGTTCTGAGACTTTCCCACTGGGGACTGCACCTGGGCAACTGGGGGCAAGAGGCTCCTATCAAAAGTGGTTTCCCAGGAGATGAAGCCCCTCTGGGTGGGTGAGGACAGCTTGGCACAGCTGAACTGGTGGCAGTGGGGCAGAGAGGGGCTCAGGGCAGGCAAAGCCCCCCATTGCTAGCACCTGCAAGTGGCTAGCAACCCTTATGCAGGGGACCACCACCACCATCACTCCTCTTCCTCCTCCTGCACTCCCAGTCCGTATGCCAGAAGAGGGAGTGCAAAGCCTACTCACAAAGCAGAGAACAGCGCTTTGGATGATCAGTGCTTCCTAGGTTCAAATGTGCTCAATTTATAAAGAAAAAGTAAGTACCTCTATCTCGGGTAATTAGTGCCTTCACATTTCTTGTTTCAATATCGCTGAAGAAGAAAAAGCAGGAGGAAAATACGGCGTTTGCAATTATCAGCCTTTCCCACACAACTGACTCTCCTGGATGAGATATGACCCTAGGTCCAGGGCTGCAAGCAGGCAGGAGCAAGCAAGAAGGGTCCAGCCAAGGCTGCTGCAGCTTCTGCCCTCCTTGTGTCTCAGTTAAAGCTGAACTTCTGCTGCTTTACCCATGGACACTTGTGTTTTCATGGGAAGTGGGGAAAAAAGGCTCAGAGAGCAGCAGGAGCAAATGGACAGCCCCACAGGTCAGGAGCTGGTGGTCCTGTGCTGTGCTCTCTTGCAAGTAGCAAGGTGCTGGTGTGGGCAAAGACAGGGGCAGCAGATCCGTGCGCTGGGCACAGGGTTAAATCTGCCACATGTGGCCCTATCTGTCCCCACTTTCTGCAAGGATCTTACATTTGAAAGGGAATTTGCTCCCATGACTTCAAATCTGAATAATTAACACTGCCATACAGCCTGTGGAAGAGGATTTCAGATATCAGAAATACAAACAGCAAAATTAGTTTTGCTACCTTTTAGGCCCAGGAGGCTTGTTATGGAAGACTAGCGAGGAAAGACATCTTCCAAGTTTAACTGAGTGTGAAGAAGGTAAGACAAAGGACCTCCTGAAATCCACTTTCCTTCTCTTTTCTTGCCAAGGGGGCTTGCTGCCTACATCTTCTGAGCAAACTGGGCTAGGCAAGACCTTGAGGAAAAGTCTGGCTCTTGAATCTCAGGGTAGAAAGCTGACCCAGCATGTTCAACTTTGTCTCCTCAGGAATAAGCACTGACAATGTGACTGGTAGGGCTCAAGACACTCCTGCTGCCTCCTCATTTGTGAAGGCAGGCAAAAAGGTGACTGACCCTCCAAGCCTGGGGCTGCTGTTGCCTTTCTCTGGACATTAGCCCAGGGTGCATTAGATTAAAAGCCACCAACCCAAGCAAGAATAAGCCAGCAATGTTAGTGCAAGCATTCTGCTGGGCTATTTTCGCTGGTAGCAACATGCAGTCACTTTAAGCCCTGTGAAGCCATCGCTGGACCACACTGAACTTCAGACAACATGTAGTTGGAGTGTTAATCTGTAATGCAACTGAGAACCTGAAGTGGCCAGAATGGTAATCTAACAAAGCATAGAATTTAAAACACATTTGCTTTATAAAGCAGATACAGTCCGAATGCCCAGAGCCACTTTCGTTTAACCAACAGAGAAAACAAAGGAAAGAGAAGTAAAAAATATTTCAGGGTTTATTTTTTGCCCATCAGCCCTACAGACAGATGACTCACATTTCTATATCACAGAGCAACATAAAGATGACAGATGAAGCGTATAAATCCATATGTCCTCATCCTGTCCCTATCCACCCATTTTCCTACAACCACAGCACAAGAGTTGGTCTTTTCAGGAACATATGTAAACTTGTTTTATTTCTGCTTAAAGGTAAAGTGAATGAGGTCAGGCCAGTAGCAGAAAGTCCTGTTGGCACTAGGATGACCCACCTAATGTGAATGGGAACCAAATGTTCATGTCAAGCTAAAGCCCTTGCCCTGGGGCCATCTAAAGCAAGCAAAGCTAACCTTCCCAGATGCCTTCATGGCCAGACAGGGTCTTTTGGAAAGGGAGCAAACCCCATTGCCAAAGTGACCCTCTGCAGGACCTCTCAGTTGTCCTGATGGCATCTACCACCTGAAGTCTGTTTGGAAGCTAATTTTTACAGGAACATTTTAGCTGAGGATATCTCATCAGGGTCACTGCTTTGCACCATTTCCAGGTCTTCATTTCCCAAGGACTAACAATAGGAATAGTTTGTTTTGAACACAGTAAATCTCTGAGACTAATGCAGTACCCAAAAAATCACCATACTAGCCCTTAAAGTAGCAATCATTTTGTTATATCACACAGTTACAATGGTTCAGTTCAGTTCCAGCATGGGAAGAAAACCTCTGACTAAGAATTTCTGACCAACGTGTTGGCTCCCATAACTGGGCAGGGAATGATCTCATCAAAGTTTGTATAAAGCTGCACTTGGGAATAGCAAACAAAGCATTTACTAATGAGGGGAAAAACCCCAACTTGAAACCTTCAGGTAAGGGCACCTGGCTGGGGCTCCCAACTTCTGAGGCTTCGTTCTGACTCACGTGGTTCTCCTCTCAGTTTACCCCCTTGCAGGTGACCCTCCTTAATGCAAACCATTAAATGTGCATTAAGCAAACGTGGCTGAACTTACTGCATAATGAGAAGGACATTTGGCAGGAAGGTAAGGGTGCCTGACTTGTTGTTCAGAAATAGGGGCCTCATGTTCTCCACGTTTCTAAAGCTTGCCTTTGTTATCAAGGAGATGAATAAAGAGGTTTTGAACCTCCCCAGACAAAGCGCAGCCAGCTCGAGACTAAAACCCAGAAACAGCATTTGTAGAACAGAGTAACGGTGGATTCCAGAAACCAGAAACTCATCATCCAGCTTCTAGGTAATTAAATCTTGCTGGCCTTTCTGTCAGCAATGGGTGTTGCCATGAAATGCCCTCGGCTGCAAAGTGCTGGGCGCCTGTGCTATGCACTGATAACCAGCTCAGAATGCAGCACTGGGTCTCTAAAGGTGTGGAAGGGGGACACTTGCCACCAAAGGAGTGTTTTCAGTGGGGCTGATGAGAGGGCTGGGCTGCTTTCCATTACCTGCCTGGCATGAATGTGCCTGTAATGGCTGGGCAAAAGCCTCTTCCTGGTTTGGGAAAACTGGTTTCCCTTTGGAAGAAAAGCAGTCTGATCTCTGGCTGATGAAATGAGAAATGCCATGGACTCAGCCTGAAGCCCATTAAGTTTGTATAAAGTTCATTAATGGCAAAGCCTGCCCTCAGTGCACATGTTGCTTCATAGACGTTGTTGATGAAAAAGCCCATCCAGAAGCCTTGATGGCCATTACAGCAGTCACTGAATCTTACCAGCACTTCTTGTCTAGCCTGGATATGGTTAATGTGCCCTTACCTATGAGCAAGGTGCAGCTGAGAGCTTTAATGCAGGTACCACAGGTGCTGGGGGCCAACAGGAGAAAGTTGGGAATGGGTGGACCTCTGTGGACAGCTGATTCCAGCAACATTGTCCACACTGATGACAACTATGTCCTCATTCAGCCCAGGGTGCATTTCACCCCCAGCATCCATACCTCATGGTGTAGCCAGGGAAGCTGAAATCCCCGAAAGTCTTCTATGCAGCTAGAGTCAAACCAGGCTGTGGCATGGGCTGTCAGGAAACAGCTACCTCTTGGGTGACTGCCAGGGTAGCCAAATGTCACCGAAGGTAACAGAGTGTCCAGGAGGGTCTAATGCTATGCCTCAGTGTTTATCATCACCCTTTAAGAGGGATCTGCAATGTTATTCAACAGTGGTGCCTGGTGAATTAGTTTACTGCTGTTTTGGTTAACTAAAACCACCAATGCAGCTTCTTCCTTTATAAAAGATAAAAGCTCACAGGTCATCTCTGATTCTTCCACCAAAACCTCTCCCTGAGTGGTGTTTGTTAGTGCTGACACCAGCATATCCCTAACCCTCTCCCACAGCCTCCATGCACACCAGTACCCAGCTGTCTGAAATGGTGCCCAGCATACTGCCTATTTCCTTCTTCTCTCTCTATTCTTATTTGTGGTCCCTTCATCATTAGTTCCCACAGGACTATCAATAGCATATTTGTCTGACACAGACAATTTCACTGCTATAAATTCTCCACAGCCCATTGAATAGAGACTTTTTAATTAGGTTTTAGAATTTTTCCGTGAGTAGAGAGACATTGAGAATTCAGGTCTCACTTCTGAAAAGCAAAAAATGATAGAGAGTGAAGTTGCTTGATTTACTGTAATATTAACATTTTTCTCCATGTATTTATAGACATGAATCAATTGCTGGTTTGCTACGGTGGACAGAGATGTGTTTGACAATTTACTTTATTGTACTACAAATGAGAGATTTAATCCAGTGATCCAGCATCAGAGCCCTCTTGGGCTGCTGGATTGTTTGTGTGACATAGACAGAAAATGCGAATGATATCTTTTATCATAAAAATTTGATTGCTTTCCTATTTGCACCAAAATCACCCTATATTCTCACTATTCAAGGATTTTTCTGGCTTTAGCTCTCACGTTGCCTCACAGATCTGAGATAGAGCCTTATATGTAAATGGAAAAGATTGAGCTGATGCTGCCTCTTCGGTAAGTGTGAAAGAGAAAAGCTGTGCTGCCTTCAGCCCGAGGCACCAGACTCCATGGTCACAACATGAGGGCAAGCGTTCACTTCTAGTATACTCCCAGCTGCTGGATGTTCCAGACTCAGGGAGTTCATGAACCACCTCTGATACTTTTGTTTTTTAAAAAACCCAGATGGATTTTGCCTTCCAGGAGGTTTGAAATGGCTTTTTGTTGAGTTGACAGAGAGCTCTCTTGCTTGCCGTCCCATCCCAAAACACCTTCAGATCGGGAAGAACTGTCACGGCACTGTTTTGCCAATTCAGTCCTTGCCAGGCATCAAGTTATTATTTCAATCTACTCATCCTGACAAAACTTTATGTTGAAAAAATCCCAGCCATTCTAATGAGCAATATTTTAATCCTGCTGGGTACATTTGATCTAGTTCTTGCACCTCAGCTATAGTTCAGTGTGTTGCATCATCTCTTGTCAGGTCACACTGGGTGAGCAGGATGCAGCAAGGGCAGCCTCGGGTGCCATTTTTTCTGCCATGGCATCCTTCATCCCAGCTGGAGACCATCAACATGGTCATCTAGGCCCGAGCTAAAAACCTTTGTAGCTTCTGCAATGCTCTCACCTGCAGTAACATACTATACAAATGTTCTTATTATTTTGTAATTTCAAGAGCAGGAAAATATTTTATTTCCTATTCTGATTCTTGACAGAACTTTGCAGTTCACTTCATATGCTCACTCTCTTTAAAACCCTTAAAAGGAAGGTTCCAAGGAATTTTACTACTAGCCTTTGTTTCTCCTTTTGAAATTTCTACTTTTTTCTTTCTACTTTCATTATTTTGTTAGCTCCGTTGAAGAATTTCACTATATATAACGACAAGTTTCCCCTGAAGTAGCTCTCCCATTAATCCTTATACACTTTTGCTAACATTAGAGCTTAATATTTTATCCTTTACTTTTAACCACATTTAATTGGTACAAAAGAAACACTTCCTGGACAGTACTTCCTCCACTCACTGTCATCAATGAAAAGAGCAATACCTGAAACTTCTAAAAACATCAGTAGTCTTGACTCCACTCTGCCACTGCTGTAGGCAATGTTTGCAAGCAGCTCAGCTGAGCCAACCCAGGTCACTTTCTGCCTTCTAATTTTTTTACAGACCCTGCCACACTGTACCTCCCTCTGGGCCTTCTCATATATATCTCATATATCCTCACTGATATTTGGAGACAGCAGTTCAGGCAGTATCTTTTTCCTGCCCACTTTTGAAATGGCCAGGGCAAAACTTCTCTGAAATGACCTCTTCCTCCCATCTGCTATCTTAGGCTCACTTATTATTTCCTAGGCTTCCTAATTGTTCTGTTTCAGGAATTTCTCATTTGTATGTATCTCTTTAGCTATTTGTGGCAGAAATAACCTTAAAGACCTTTGCCTGCATTGCCTGGTTTTCAAAGTTCTGATCACTCTACTGTTCTCAAAGTAGAAAATGAGAACTACGGATTTTTTTTCTTATATGTCCTGAATAATACTCAGTGCTTCACGTGTAAGTGAAAACCAGAGTTCACAATAATCTACTAAAAGAAATTGCAAGACAACGAAAAGGGGAACATTTACCTTTAGCATGCAGGATGAATGGCTGCTATCCCCTGTGTGGTCCTATTTATATTACCCCTTGTTCTGACATTAATGAATGAATTATGCTAAAATGATACAACATGGGCAATATTTATCAGCTGTTCCAAGCCATTGCCTCAGCACATCAGCGCTTGGAGCTGCTGACCAGTCTCAGTGCCTCCCCATCCCCTGTCCTGGGTGAGATGAGAGGTGTTCGCCTGCTCATACCCCTTGCTGGCTGCACTGAGGGTAATGCAATTTCACTGCCTCTGTGATCATCCCTCCCTTCTGCCAGCCACCGTGGGAGGGAACCAACCCAGAAACCCCCTCCACTTCACAAGCAATGCTAGATTTGGGTCTTCTGGTAATCACAGCCGATCTGTGGCAGTGGGTTTGCTTTCCGTTTTGGTGAGTTTCAGAAGCGTGTGTGAAACTCCACCCATCACAGCATTTTCCATTCTCCAAACTGGGACATTTTTTCCAGATTCAGTGTTAAAACCAAACTAGATTATCTTGGTTTTGAGCTCAAAACTTTCACTAGATGATTAAATGTCAATTCAGGAGATGCTCTTAAAAAATGATGACAATTAAAAGATGCAATGATAAAATCATAGGATTGAACAGACTAAGCTAAATCCACCCCTAGCCAAGTTCTCCATGCTATGCTAGTCACAGGTGCTTACAGAAAACTGCAAGAAGGAGTAGAGAGAACACAGTCATACACCATCTTCTTCTCATTTACAACCCCTGCCTCATCGTTTTTATTGAATGCCTTGTGGTTGTCATATTCTGAGAAATTATGAGTAAAATTAGCTAAAGCCCAGCCAGCCACGGGCAGCGATACTTTCACAGAATACTCTTCCAACCTCCAGCGATTTGCAGCTTAGACATTTCCTGAGATAGATGTATAACATGGGGATTTAAGAGCTCCAAACAATTTTTCTTCAGTGAGTTCATCCAATTGCTTTTCAGACCTGTATGAAGTTTTAGCATCCACAATGTCCTGCAGAAAGGAGCACTGTAGTTGAACTGCATTGTACTCACATGCTCAGTGAAGAACTGTCTTCCTTCACATGCTTCTAACCTGCCACTCAGAGTTTTATATTAGATAAGACAATGAACTCTACCTCCTGTGACCTGTATGGAGCTTGGAAAGACCTAAAGTACATGGTCATTCCTGGTGTGGGTGCTGTCCCACACTGCTGTCCCCATCATGGCACCTTTTGCAGGCTGGAGGTTGAGAATATAGCATGAAAAAGTGGATGTACTGTGGGTTTATAAGATAGCATAACAGTAGGATCTGAAGGATTCTCTATCTCTCGTCTAATAATTGTTAACCTGCCATTTGCTTTCCTCATGGTTGCTAAGCACTGAGATGATGTTTTCATAAAACTGTCTGTTTTCTTCCATATGCTCATGTCATACTTACATTGCACTCATAGGTACCCGGGTGATCACAATCAGCTCAGGGCCCATCATTTTATCTGAGAAGGTAGGATTGCTCCTTTCCCAGGTATGCATCACTTCATATTTGTGGACATTAAAGCATTACCTGCCATCTTATTCTGCAGTCATTCCATTTTGCACAATCCATCTGAGCAATTGCTTCATGTCTACTATCACAGATATAGTCGTCAACAATGTTACCCTCTTGCTTCTCCTTCCAGACGGTTTATGAGCTTGTTAAGCTGTAAAGGTCCCAGCATAACTCTCTGCAGGAGCCTCCTCATGACCTCTCCCCACAGTGAAGAGGCCCCAGAGGGCTTTCTCAGCATCTCTTCTAATGGCACCTTCTCTTTTTTAACTTGGGGCAACCAGAACACCACGAAGTGATGCAGGCGTTGGAGTGGCAGGGATTGCGGTGGTATCAAAATAGTGTTTGCCAGTTTGTACTCAGTCCCTTTCCTAATATCTACTAAAACTCAATTTGCCTTTTTGACACTTTGAATATTCAATTGACATATCCACAGTGATGCAAAGCTCTGTGAGTGACAATAGCTAATTTGCAGCCCATCTTTGTGTTTATATAATTAGGTTACTCTTCCTCCATGCCCTTTACCTTGCACTTGCCCACTCTGCCTTTCATTTGGCGTTTATCACCCAGTCTTGTAAGACATTACTGCAACTGTTCAGTTACCTGCGCTTTTGAAAAATATGAAAAATAATTCTGAATCATCAGCATATTCATCGCCTCATTATTCACCAAGATTTCGTGATGATTTATGAGTATGTTGAACAACAAAAATCATCTTCTCTCCCTTGTGATTGCTGACCTTTGTCTCCTGTCTTTTAAGAAGTTATTTGTTTACCTGTTTATGATTCTAATTTCCTGCGGTTGGGTATGGGGTTTTTTTTTTGTGTTTTCTTTAGTTCACTTTGAAAACTAGTCTCTTTTCTTCTAGTAGCTTCTAGAAGCTTCCTTTACTCTGCCATTTAATTATTCTGGGTCTATATGTGTGCCTGAGGGCATCCTTTTCTTTTTTTTTTTCTTTTTTTTGGATGGTAAGTATTTACTCTGAGTCTTTCATATTGTGCCTTTAAATAGCACCCTGCTGCTAGTGAACATTTCACCCGTTTTACTCTTCCTTTAAGCTCCATTTAATAAGTCTCCTTGGCTTATATGTTCCCCTTTTTAGAAGGTAATAGGTCAGGATTTGGGCTTCTTTATTGCTTGGGGCATGGTAAACTGGAGCGCATCACAAACACTATCATAAAGAGATCTTTCAATGGCCATGTCTTGAACTAGATCTTCTGCATTTCTCATGCCAAATTGAAGAGTTACTTCTCTGTGGGTCACTGCAAAACTGATGGGGTCTAGAAAAGAAACAAAATGTATCTTTCCCTGCCTTCCTGGCTACAGCCAGCGTATCCTTTTCTCCACAGGCTGGTCCCCACCTCATCTCAGGAATGATAAGCATTTTCTGGTGTTGCTTTGCTAGCCACAAAAAAAAGAGGCAAATGCTGGCAATACAGATATCATGAGTTGCTTGGAGAACCCAGAAGCATTAGGAAAAACAATAGGCCTGGATCTGTATTTCTAAATTGACACTGAGCTTTGAAGTTGCAATGAAAATTTTTTGCAACATATTGGATGTTGAAATTCAGGCTTTTAGATCTGACTCAGCTCTGAGCTATGTATTTGATTAACTCCAGGTGATTTTATTTTTTTGTTACCTTGTGCAAGGATGTTGGCCACAGAAATGTCACAAAAGCCCTCCTCCAGCACTGTCTATGGTTTGTAGAAATGACATATTCTTTTACAAAACTCCCCTGAAGGAATCTGTACACAAACAGTTAAAGTTGTTTTTGACACCTGCGTTAGTTTATCTCAGGTAGGTACATTTATCAAAGCAGTAAATCTCAATGGTTACATTGAACTTCCATTCCCAGAATTGAGATGTAGGTTTTCCTCTGTTTATTTTTTGAACCCACAGTGTTATTTGGTAGACAGACACAAAACATCCTGATTTGAGGGCTTTGTGTTTTAACTCATCTAGATATAATATGTAGGAGGTTAACGGTCTCATTTACACCAGAAATGCCAGGGTTGGCTCACTGCTCCCAAGCATGGATCAGCATGTCTTACACAACAGGTCATCAGAGACTGTATGGTAGCCTCTTGTCCCTAATACTTGTGGTTTTTTCTCATCTACAGCTCAATGCTTCTTTCTATAGTTTCTTCTCCAGACCAGTTTGGATTTTGGTCCCACTGAGGGTGAGTTTACCAGCTTGAGGAGACAAGAACTGCAATGGGACACAATGACCTACATCCAAACCTAGGAGTTCCTTGCTATATCAGATTTCTCCCGAGTGAGTACCTCCCTTGTTTTACCTAGTGACATGTCTGCCCCTGTTCTGATGGCTGACAGTTTTGTGCCAACTTACATATATAAATGAGCGTTTAAATTTTCCCAGGAATCTCACCTGTCCCATATTTCAGCCTGTGTTTAACAACATGCACAGTTTCAAGCTTTAGAATCTCATACAGTATAGTTAGGTCCAGCTGTGTTTTCCTAGATGTGGCATTTTTAAGCTTTCCTGCAAAGCATTGCTTGGCTGATTGCTTCTGAAATGGGGGCCACCCTGAAAGGAAAAGGCAAAGCTAGCCTCAGTCCATACCCAACAAAGGTGACCCAAGTGAGTGGCACAGGTTGCACTGCTCTGCACGGACACCTCCAAGCTGCAGCACAGCTCCTGCCTGCTTTGTGGGAAACAAAAATTTTGACCATGTTTTACAACAAACCTATATCTAAAAATAACATGGTTCTACAACTCCCACATACACTCAGAATATTAACTTTTAAGCTTCAAAAACACGAGGATGTCCTACACGGGCTAGAGAATAACCTCTGCTAGGGAAGCCAATACAAACTTGCGACCAAGATGAGCGCTGAGCTGCATATCTTACTGGGAACCTCTTTTTGGTATTTTTGCTTCTGTTCAAATGTGTACTCCTGCACAATCCAAACAACCCTGGTAGCATCTTGAAATTCCCACTCCCAGATGTTTTTGGCACAGAAACAAATGAGTACAACATTAGGAACTGACTGCAACATTGCTTAAAGATTCTATTACAAGTTTTTCAACCTCCAAGTAACTCTAATGTACACCAGGGATTGGAGAGGACTGGAGTGATTTCTACCATTAGCCCAGGGTCCCTGCTGCATGCAGAAATCCACTGCTCCAAATCCAGCTCCCTATTTTATTTATCTTCGTTTAGTTTTCTCTAGGTTTTAACAGCAGCAGCAAGGAAGGTCATCACTGCACCATGCCTTGTGAGAACAACCAGCATTTGGGAATGTGCATGTTGAAAACACAAGGGTCTGCAGGGCAGTAGCTGGAAGAGACCCATGTCCCTAATTCCAGCCACAGCAGAGATGCACATTGAGATGAACGTTCCCACATTGGGAGCCCAGACCCTGCCCAGAGAAGCAGCAGCTGCCCACTGTGCAGGTACCCTATGTATACACACACACAGACAGTTTGTGTTGGTGCAGTACAAAACCAGCAAATATAACTAACTTGTAGAGTAGCCCCACAACATGGTCCCTTGGGAAGTACACCCTGAAAAATACACCCCTTGAATGCTGTGGTCCTACAGGCTGTACGCTGGGGGTGAGCAGGCACCTGCACTACCTGTTTCCCACACCACCCTCTGTGTACCTCCAAAAGGGATGGAGGAAGGGAGATACAGCAGGGCACCAGCGGCGGTTATGAAGCAAGGCAAACAGTAACCCTAATGATAAGGGAGGAGAGTACTACTCATTGCTATGGTTTCTAGAAACACTCTCATAAAAAACAGTACAGCAATGAATGAGTAGCATGTAGTGAGGTTCACCTAAGTGGTGTTGCCAGACTATCCCCACCCCTAAGTCTCTCCTCCTGCTGAAGACCTCTTGTGTAGCTGGAAAGGAGGAAAATTGCTGAAGATTACCCCCTCCTTTATCTCTGATTTTTTTCTCTTTTATGATGATTTATTTTACAGAGCACTCAAAACTTAGGATTGATTTTGTGGGCTCACATGCAGTGGTGTTGTCCTAATGATGTATTTCTCAGGTCAGCACTCATACTAACAGTTACCACAAGAGGAAATTCCATTTATAATAAAAAAAAAAAAATCCTTTTAGGATGAATAACCAATTTGTACTGTTGGTTGCTAGTTCTTTTTTTTTAAGTGAAGAGGAAAAAATACCCATATCTTTTAGAAAGTTCTGCAATATCAGAATAAAAAGATGCAGCCTGTTACTGACCCACAAGCAAGAAGGTCCATACCAGCCGTAATGATTTCTCCATTTCCTTGCTGGGAAGGAAATGAGAGCAACACAGTTCATCTAAAAGCCCCATGAGATTGGAGGAGGGTGGTGAGGGAGGATGCAGAGGCTGGAGAGAAGGAAGGAGCCCTCCAAGCCACTTCTGGCCATAGTCACTTGCAGCACTTATGCGCCTTGCACGGAATTACCAAAAGGTCTAGATAAGTCCTGGCCTCAGGGAAGGAAACATGTGCAGGGAAATCCCAGATAATTTTCAAGGCTTTGCTATATAAACATATTAAAGACCTTAAAGTAATCCGCTGGCAGAAAGCAAGAAGCTTATTTCTTTCAATGTGTTTGTTTTAAGATGCCAATCAAACCTTCTTTCCGCAGCAAAAGCTCAGTGGTAGATTTGCCTTTGTGCGTGCAGTTGGGAACTGGCCTAAGAGGTGACAGCCAATAGATAAGGACTTAATTAATGTCCAGTAAGAAGCAGGAGGGACAAACGTTATCAGCAGTTTCACCTGACTCACGCAATGGGCTGATAGTCTGAGAACTCCATGGAGGTCTGAAAGCAGTGTGGTCTTCCCCCTTGGGATGACTGCTTTCATTTTGTGCAGGGGCAACGTTTCAGCCAGTCTTAGCCCCTGCACTGTGAGAAGAAAGCTGATGGAAAAATTACTGATGACTTTGCTGGCCCAGGCATCACAATGGGCCTTTGGGAGCTCCCTCGAACTTGCACATAAGGAGAAAACTGGATTTTCAAGTTTCCTGTCTGATGTTTTCTCCCAGTGATGGAGGTAAAAGGTGTGATATGAACTGCTGAGTCCTGGAACACAGTCCTCTTCTGTCTGCAGCTTGGTATTTTGTGAAAGGAGGGATATACAAAATATCTGGTTTACGAATTATGACTTTCAACAAGAAGTGCTATCAATAGGGATGGACATTAATAAAGTCCATGAAGTATTAGATAATTTAAAAAGCAGGAAAATGAGCTCTATTATTTTTTCCTTTGTAGACCAAGATCCCTCCCACAGAGTTCAAAATGCTTTTCAACATATAAATTACTTTCAAAACACAGCTATGGAAGTTTAAAAAGTTTTAGCTTTGAACTTTGTCAAGGAGAGAGACACAAAACAAACTCGTGTATAATAATCTAAGGCATGAAGACACAATTCTGTCGAAGATCAAAAAATGCCTTGAATCCCTTTTCCGCTGACTAATAGGAAGAATTCCCTGGTGTTTTTCTAGCTGCAGAGCACCATGGGGGCTGTGGCTGGCCTTGCCCATTCTGCAAATGCCTCCTTTGGTGGGGGGGGGCATGCCAAGATCATCCCAGTATCCCATTGCTTGTCCCTCTTTCCCTGGCACTGCTTCACTTGTGCTCAAGCATTGGGAAGTAGCTAAAAGTTAAGAAATGTTACAGTAAATGGTAGAAAAATGTGCAAAAGGGAGATTAAAGCCTGACAGTGCAGTCTGACTGTCAAGGTTCATTGCTCTGAAACAGCCCAAAGGCTGCTTTAGAGGCCACCTTTGAAACCAGGAGATAAGCAATGGGGAAATTAGTGTCAAATGTGGTGCTTCAGGGGTTTGTTTTTGGCAAATCATGTACCTGTGATGTTGGATGGGTTGTGAAGTAATATGTTGTTCTGAGGATCAGGCGGAGGGGATGGGGGCAGCCCCCACCATGGTCCCCCTGACAGGACCGGCAGGCTAGGATGGGGTCTGGTCCAGGAGCCTGAGCTTCCTCCTTAAGCCAGACAGCAACTCCAAAATATCGGCTGGGGCACTTGGTTCTGACACTGCTTTTTTTTAAATTGTCCCTGATCTTACCTTATTTTCCTGTTCCAGTCTGGTGCAAATGGGCTCAATGTGTGGAAACAAACAGCATCCTCAGCCTCAGGTGTTTCACAGTCACACCATCCACTTTCTCTGTTTACCTATCTTTTCAGGTGCAGAGCTTGCCCTGTGGTCTCCTGAAGCTTGGAGATTTCACACCTCCAGCCCTCCTGCCTTACCCTTTTCAGAGTAAGCACAACCAAAATCATAAGGCCAGGGAAAAATTGAGGCAAAAAAGATACATCTGGTAGGAAATACATACACTTATTTTTCACTAGTAGCAACCATTTAAAGCTGCCCAGAAGTCTGAAGTTCTCTAATGGCAATGAAATCATCTGGAGCTGCCAGAGGCACACAGCAAAGTCCGTTTAATAGATGATGGGATCATGTAATAGACATGTATCTATAGGTACGTAACACATACATGATCAATAGCTCACGTGAGCCTAGAAATTTATCTAAGGGATATCAAAATATGCATGGCAACATTTTCTAATTAAACAAAAGGAAACCCAGCCTCTGGGTGAAGCATCGGATGGAACAATGTTATCAGACCTTGCCAGGCAAACAAGAGAAGCATATAAAACGAGCTGTTCCAAGGGAGATTGGCACCTCTCTTCCACCCACCTTCTAAGAGCAATGGATCTCAAAGTGATCTGTGTGCTCTCCGTCATCCTCATCGTAGCCCTCAGCACCTTGGCAGAGGGAAAGGTACCACCCTGTAAGTATACCCATTTGCTGTTGCCTTCACAGGTATGTATGAGGGTCTGATTCTACTGATTGTAACTGCAGCAAGAGCATGTCTCCAGCTGAGATATCAGACAGCGAATATCTTGCTCTGGTACTATCATCAAAGTTGGAGTCTACTTTTTAATTTTTTCAGAGAAATCTATGACAAAGTGAAAAAGACTGCAGGTGAGCTCTTGTGTTGGTGCAATAACCAAGAACCTGATGCAAAGACTGAGGGACAGACGTGCCCAGGAGCTCGCTAGAACAGGACCAGGACTGGAACAGGAGCTAGCTTTGTCTAAACAGTCTTCTGACATTTATTTTATGCTACTTTGCCATGTGAATACAATTTCAAAGGAGTCTATCTGCCTCTCTAATAAAAGACAGGTAACTTAGACAACCTAAGAAGTGGAAAGCAAGTAACTCGATGACAGACACCTAGGAACATCTCCAGAATTTCTTCACTGCAGATGACTGTGCAGTAGGCTTAAACGTTAAAAGTATAGCCACAACTATTTGCATGTAATCCTGTGTTTGTACAGCCACCTAACAAGAATGCAAAGATTTCGTTTCTTTACACTTGTTCGAACATCCACTGGACCCGTAACTCTTTCTTTCTTCACTTGAGACAGGCAAAGCATCAAACATTTACTATAATGACTTTTTTTAAGTTATGAGGTTTTACCATTTGATATGGTCTATTTGAAGTCCACACACCCCACCATGCTGGGCTGACTTGGCTGCAAGTTCATATTCGCAAAGAGTGGAGTACAACCCTTGCTGAAATCGGTGGCAGTTTTAAAGCAGCTTTTAAACCGCACAAGTTCTGGTCTCGGCAAGTGACAGAAAAAGTACACTTGCAAAGATGGACAGAGTGTAGGGAAAGATCATTATTCCCAGTGGACACCTGATAAATGCATGAGCCTGCAAACTGACACCCAGTACCTTGCTATGTCTGTCCTGAACAGCGAGATGCCAGTGTAAAGTACCCCCAAGGGAGCGGAGGAACTGTGGCTACCCAGGAATCTCAGCAGCGGCCTGCAGGAAAGCTGGATGCTGCTTCAACGCTTCAGTCCCTGGCATGCCCTGGTGCTTTGCTCCTAAACCAAAGAAAGGTAATATCTCTGTCAGAAACACTGATTTACTTAGTGTTTGATTATGCAGAAATGTGTACAAAGGGGAGCAGCACTGCTTTTCCTCTTAGGCCAGTTAAGTGTGCACAAATTTCTGATAGACAGCCACCGGGAGTAAAATGCAAAGTCAAACTCTGCTTACCCATCAATCAGCCTTTTATCTCATCCTCTTCACACAAGATATTTCCTCTTCCTTCAAGCTCCTAGTTATCAAATAACCCATACTGGTTATTTAAAAACACTTCACTGCCTGTTGCGGTCTTGTTCATCAGTGGAGCAAGGGATCCTCGGCAGTTTAACTGGGTTTTCTATGTGGCTTGGTAGGTCTTTAGCTCTGCATGTCAAATAAATCAGAAAGTCCTGAGCAGATGAGGTCATCTGTAGTTGTTTGACACCTGTACAAAAAACAACAGACATGCTGTAACTTCCAGGCTTTTTGCTCTTTTTTCCAACCCATTTTGATATTGGCTGTTTCCTCCTGTCTCCTAGCACAATTCCACTTGGTTGTTCTTATTTTTGCTCCCAGTCTTCATTAAATGAGGTCTCAAAAATATGCCAGGGGAAATCCTTTTCTCCATTAGAGGCTTCCTTCTAAAGCTCCTAAATTTCTGCCTCCATTTTTTTGCCTTTGTTTACTCCGAGAGTGCAGGAGCTGCTCTCCCTGTCCTTCAAGGACTGGGTGCATACTGTAAACAACTGCTGAATGTAAGCTACACTTGCTGGGCTGACTGCACAGCTACTTCTTAGGAGAACTTCAGGGCAACCTCAGAAATTGCACAGGTGAAATGCAAGGAAATGAGGGTGCAAAGGCAATGTTACCCAATAAAAGGACTTGATATGAATCAAGACTTATCAACAAGGAATTGCGAGAGGAAAAAAATAATTTTTGTCTTGAACACTGTTCGCATTTCATGAAAATCTTGAAAAACAAATGGCAGCATCTTGCAGTGTCCTTTTCATAGAACTAGTTTGCTATTAACTATTTCAAGAGAGGAAAACTGAATTATTCAGGCTGGGTGGTATAACTTCTTTAGGTGTGATTGCACTTTAAATTGCCTGGATGAGCTGTGATTTTCTCCTGAATGAACCTACCTCCTCTCCATAACTCACGCTGGCATGCAGGTGGGGCTGGGTTTCCTCTCCCTGTATTAGCCAGGCTGCTCAGGGCTTAGCACTGGACCAGGTCATGAGCATACCCTGGTCCTAGGCCAGTGTCTGTGGTACCAATACAGGAGACACACAGCTCTTTACCTCATTGCTGGATTTAGAGAAGGTAAAGTTGGGTTGCTGCCTATCAGAAACATTTGGTGAACTTTGCCCGCTCTGGCCCCTGGGACACAGCAGCAATTCCTTACCCCTTGGTATTTAGTTTTACTTAACAGGCATGGTAAGGATTCAGGTGAACCTGCTGCCTGAAATCGCTATGGAGAAGGTAATCATGGCTGTCATCTCTGCTCACTGACCTCACCTTTGAGGCTTGCCTTTCGTTTGTGAATTATGCCGTCAGGTAAACAGAGTGTAAAGTAACACAGCCTCCTTCCTTCCTTCATTTTTGCTTCATGCAGTTAAGAAATTATGTCTTAATGATCCTCGCGCCAGGAGAAACTGCGGCTTCCCTGGCATCACAGCTCAGGAGTGTGAAAGGAGGGGGTGCTGCTTCAGGGCACATCCTGCTGGGGTCCCCTGGTGCTTCTACCACCGCGTGATGGAGGAAGGTAATGTCTTGCATGAGATGCTGGCCCCCACATCCCCATGGACGCACCATGACTCCTGAGAGGGTCCATGCTGTGCCCGGGCTTGGTGTGCTGTGCCAGCCCAGTGCTCCAGGAGGGAGTGAGCAGGACAAGGCCTACCCATCTTCTTAGTGTGGGTGCAGAGCTTCGTCACCCAGGGCATGAGTGGGGAAGAGGTGGCTAAACCCTAAAAAGACCAGCTTCTTGCACAGAGGGGTGGGTGCTGCTGATGCATCTGAGCGAGGGACTTGTGTGCAATGTGGCTGCACGAGTAATCTGGGATCAGGTGGGAGTTCAAGCCCTCAGCTGATGTGATGGCAGAGGTGCAGCTACCAAACACACATCTAATTGGTCAAAAGAGATAAAAGGCTTTGCTTTAGGAATGTGGAATGAAATGTACAGAAATTTCTGATCAGCTACTTCCATTTTCTTTAATAAGATTGACCTTTCAGCTTATCTAATGTAGAGAGCCAATAGCCTCAGCCAATTCCAATCTGCCCCACAGTGTATTTTGTACTGGAAAAAATTCACCATTGTTTGGTTTTACTAATCTGAATTGCAGTTAGGAAACACAAGTATGGACTGTGGTTAAAGGAAAGCAATTGCTAAAAACCTGCCTATTTAATATCCTGCACCTAGGCAAAGCACTTTCTAGCATCTTGTGTAATTTGTGGATAAAACATGTCCCTTAATCTGCTGCTTCTCTTTACCTCCCCAGCTTGCTAAAGGAGAAACTTCCATCAATAACCTTGCAATCTTTGGACCTACTCCAGTAGGAAACAACAGTCAAAGATCCCAACTCAGACTATAGTTTGCAACAGCTCTGATTTTAAGGTCATTTTTACCTTGAATTGACAAATTTCTCATAAAAAGTTGCAGCTTTTATTATTTCAGTAGGCTAGTGTTGTGCAGAGTTTCACTGTAATAAAAGAACTAAGACACAATTCATGCGTTCTCTGCTGTCTTTATTTTAAAGCCATGTATTTATCTGTTTCCCAGGAAATCTGGCATCTTAGCAACTCGCCGATGAGAGAGTAGTCACTAACACTACTGAAAGGAACACAGCACTCAGCTTTTTGTGTTAGTTACACTTCACCCTTGCAAGTGACTGCTTGCGTTTGTTAGCTCATACATGGCTTCACATGGGCCATTTGGGCCACTCACCTTTCTGAATACTGAAAATATTCAGTGTTTCCCTTTATAGAGCTACAGCTGGGAGTTTGGCCTTGGTTGGTTAGTTGTTTTCCCTCAAGACACAGGGAAGGGTACTTCTGTTAGCTGACCACTGAGCTGGCCTGACTCAGACACCTCCTGCTCTCTGCATCACCATGACTCTGCTGCTGCCAGTCACTCAGTGCCGGTACCAGTGGGGCATGGAGTAGCTCAGGAAGGCAGGTACCCACCTGGTGCCCTACCTAACCCAACACGGGCCCTGGATGCTGGTGCAACATGCAGCTGAATCACCAGACAGCCTCACTGTTAACCAACATCCCCACAAGTGGGTCCCATGGGTCATGCTCAGGAAAAGCCTCTGCAACACTAAAAGCAGGACATGGGCCCCCCTGGTCCTGACCTATACCTGAAATAGAGCCTGCTATGTCTCTCCAGACACAGAAGAAGCTCCTGGTTTCCAGGCGAGTGTGGTTGCATTCTCCTGGGTGTCTTTAATGCTCAGCACAGCAGCTCAAATGCTTCCCTGATTCAGCTGAGTGAGAGCACACTTAACAGTCTCAAAGAGCACTCTTGGGAACAAAATGGGTGATGTGAGACTGCCGCAGCAGCAATTCGTGCCTAGGGCTTAGCAGGACAGAATAGTCGTGCAGGGTTGTGCTGCAGGGAGGGTGGAAATGGTGGAGACACGTCTTAGAGATTTCTCCAAGTGCACTTTTGTGATGAGTAAGTTTATCCAAGCAGCTACGAATTAGCCTCTCATATAACTTCATTATCTCATACTTACAACAGGCTCAATAATATGATTTGGATATGGTAGGATATTGGTTGTGACACGAACAATAAACTGACAAGTCTACTGAAGGTCTTTACTGAGGAAGGTTTGACACTGTAGCCCAGTGAATTTGGAAGGCCTAAGGAGAGTGTAATCATGATAACACTGCACTGCAAAATCTGTTGTAACAAACAGGTGCATTCACCAGGTAATGGAGTCTTCATAGGTGTCTTGTTGGGAGAAAGAATGAAAATGCAGCCACACTGAAAAGGGTAACCATAAGCAGCGCTGTGGGAAATCACCTAGAGGGACTGAAATCAGACTGCTGGAGCCTGTGCTCTTCCATGGCACAGCCCTCGCTGAGCCACACATACTCAGCAAAAGGCTTTTCTTTCTGCAGAGGCACATGCTGACATAGAGCGTAAAGGGGCATGTGGATATTTCAAAGGGATAAGCTCAGATGTGTAACTGCTTGCTACTCTTTGTCTTACGCTCCTAGACGTCTCTGTTGGGGCTGTGCCAGTGAGGCAGGTGTAGGTCAGTGGTTCTGCTGAGCTTCCTCCACCACAGTGTACCGGGGCTGTATTTGGCTTTGCAAGAAAAATTCTAAACAGAAATGTCTTAATAAGGGGGGTGTGTGGGTACTGCAGCATCCTGTGCTGCAAAATCTGATTTGGAAACTAAGTTTGGCAAAGTGCTGCAGCTGAAACTCCTGGGAACCACTTGAGCCCCTCTATTGAAATGGTCTGTATGTTGGCATGGAGAAAAACAGCAGTGACAGTGCAGGAAAGCCATGCTGAGAGCAGTCCAACCACAAAGGGACGAAATATGAAGGGATGAACTTGCTCACTTGCTGTCCCTGGGCACGGTGTCCCTTCAAAAACCATTAACTGCTGTGTGCTGACCAGCAAGCCATTCCCAACAGCCTGCTAAGTCAAGGCACTGGGTCATGCAATTGCTCCAGATGTTGAAGGTTATAAATCAGAGTTGGTTGCTCATAGCACAAAGAATTATGACCTAAGGATCTATCATCATCAGTAAGTCCTAAGGGATGATGGCTATTCTGGGAATTTATATTAAGGAAATGCTTGAGGTCTTGTTATATAGACTGTTACCCACACCCACTCAAATGCACTTGAAAAAACTGCCTAGAATTCTTAAAATTAATATTTTTGGTGAGAAAACAGGCTGACAAAACAGAATGAAAGCCACAGCTGGTGGGGATTGGAAGATGGCAGGCAGAGCCAAGGTAGAACAAAGTGAGATCCCAAAAGAGGCATGCACATCAAAGAGGAGTGTGCAGGATCTGCAGAGATGTGGCTACAGAAGGAAGGATCTTCCTCTCCTCACCTTCAGGGTCACTCTGTGGGCTCCTCTCACCTGAGTCAGTCACCATGGGCCCTGCTGACAGCCCTCAGAGAGAAAAACCTCTGGGTTAGAAATCATCTGGCTAGTTCAGATGCCCCCAGCAGGGTGAATTGAACTGCCCAGAAAATTCTCTAGAAAAGTGGTTGTATGTATCTGCTCTCCTTCCTTGGGATTTCCTATCAGTACCTATTGATGCTGGATAGAGCCACTCAAGGGACAGGAGAGAAAGAGGGATGGGGAAAACAACTGCCCTGGCACAGATTTCTGACTTGATGTTAGCTTTCCTAGCTGATTTGGTGGCAAAGGCCCAAGAAAGACAAACCACAGCATAGGAATAGAAGTGTCCTGGCTGCTGGCAATTGATTGCCTTTTGGGGCTCATAGTCTGGGCAGCAGATGATAGATACAAGTAGGTATGTGCAGCTCCTTCATTTATTTTGTGTCAATAGATTGACAAGCTTCACTAGCTAATGTGATTGAAATAGGTTCACATTATGGGATTGTGTAAAATCTACCCTCTTCTGCTCCTTGTTCACCCTTTTCTTGTTCTTTTTGCTTGTACATAGCTCTACCCAGCACAAGGTAGAGAAATTTTTAAAAAAAAATCTTCAAAGCTGTTTTTAGGGCTTCAGGCTTGTTACTTTACCCAATTAATCTGTATAATGGAAAGAAATGCAAGTGCACCCACAGTGCCTTGGGACTAATGGGTGGCCACACTGGGTCATCTCAGATGTTTGTCTAGTCCTCTGTCAGTGATCAAAAGAGTTGTCTAGGAAGAGGTGCATGATAAGCATACAGTGAGGCTTCTCTTCTAACAAAGTCCAGAATGGTCACACGTGAATCAGTTTTAGCAAGCAGATAGGAGAAGCCCAAATGAGGACCTACTCTTTGTATCTCTGCGACTCTGCTTGCACACCCACATCTCTGTACAGCGAGCACCGAGTAAGTAAAGTTCTGAGTATTTTTCTGGGGGAAAAAGGTCAGCAAAGGTGCTACCATAATAGGAATCAATTCTTTGCATCACAAAGCAGTTGTGATGATAAGGCTATAATGCAGATAGTGATGTTTAAAATCACAAATGCCTAGTAGTCCTAAACTGTCTGTAATCATGACATCTGTGTGCAACCAATGCTTCAGCTTCTCGGAAAGGCTGACTAGAAAATGCTTGAAATTGCAGATTGATTGCCTGTCTGGTTCTTCAGTGAGTGAGGATATTCTACTGTTTTTTAAAGCAATTGTAGACAAGGAAGAGTTCTCAGAAATCATTCATTCTGAAGTAATGCTGGAAAGCTGTATTTGGCTGATGTGGAGAATTAGCAGGAGAGAAAACTAGGACAGACAAGGAGCTCAGAACAGGTGGGTGCTAGCAACAAAGAACAAACCTGTAGCAATGTGAAAAAGGGATATAACTGAAAACACCTCCAAAAAGTATGCCTTTTAATATGTTCACTTACTTCAGATCCCATTCCCAAATGTCTCTGGAAAGGGTATGCTTCCTGCTACATCTAGTATCACACACCTCCTCTGGCTAAAGCTCCCATTCAAAAGGAAGGTTTCAGACAATGTGCTAAACCAAAATGAAAAAGAATACAGAAACCAAAATATTCCACTGTTGAGAGCAGCTAAATCACACAGTTCTGCCACAAGTCTCTAACGAGCTACTGGTTTTACCAAAGCTTAAAAACTCAGCTGTGATGCCGTCAAATGGCTTGAAAAGCAGAAAGTAAAACACAAGAACCAAATTAGATTCCTTGTATTAAAACCAGGCAGAATGATGATCTCAAGACCCAGATTCTGTTTCCACGAGGTTGCCCTCGCTGCCAGACTGAGTCCAAAAACGGCAACTCAGTGCTCCAAAGTGTGAGTTGCAAAACCTTCCTCATGAGCAAGGTTCAGGTAAGTTTCCCAAGCAGCTCCCTGCCAGAAACAGAAGCTCTCTTTGGGCAGAACAGCCCATTATTAACTCTGTAGACTTCTTTTTCCCCATTTGAACCTTCTTCTAAAGCATTTGAAAGCTGCCAGTGTTAGTATAAAGAGTGGTGAGCTGTCTGACTACCTAAGACACCATGTGTGGTCCCTGTGCCAGTACAGTCCACCAGGGACACAATGGGAGGATGAGACTACAAGTGTGTCCTTACTACTAGAAGACAATGGCCAGATAGACTTTGCTTTAAAATGTGTGCTGCCACGCGTAATACATTCAAGTGCTAGAAGTAACTAGTAGCACTCTCAGATGCTACAGAAGAGGATGCTCTTTTGTTCAAGTGTTTGCAGTCATTGGGTGCTACTCCCCATGCTAGTGAATGGTAAAACTCTTGCGTGCCTATCAGAGGTGCACAGGGCAAGAAAACAAAGTACTTTTCTGATGGAGACTATTTATCTAGCTATAATAAATTCTTGTGCTTTCTGACAATCCTTCGTATACCCATTGTGGTACTCAGAAATTCCCCCCAGAGAAGACACTAGACAAAGACCGTCTCTTGCAGGGTCTTGCTCCCCTCTGTCTCTGAGTTAGGTCATCCAGGTTTCCTTCAACGTGTGCTTCCATCTCTGAGCATAACAAAAGGTTGTTTTGGAAAACAGAAATTTTGAGGTATTTAATATTGAAATATCACCACTGAAATGGAACTCTGGAAGTCTGGAACAAAAATATTTCACCGCAGCTGAGCCCAACACCTTCACTGCTGAACTTGTTGCAGAAACTCTAGGAAATTCCCAGGGTTCAAGCCCTGTGAAAGGTAGTTGTGTCTGACTGAACACAGGAGTGGACTGATGGTTGTTTGAAAGCAGGTATCATGTTTGATGATTTTGGCCTGTGGCATTTCCAGGAAGCTTAGTGAAAAATAAATCTGGTAAGTAAAACCCAGCCAGGACACATGCTCCTTCCTGCCACACAGGAGGATTTCCCCTGCTTGTTATCCTTTTTCAGATTTGGCATTATGCCCCATCCAATGGATGCTTCACCAAGACTTAGGACATGTGTTTCAACAAACAGAAGGAGCAAATCAAAAGCTTTACTGTAGTTTTCGTTTCTTCTCGTGGGGCTACCTGCTGATTCTTACACAGGAGAAAGACAAAAAGCACCTATAAGATTCTTGATAAAGCCATGCAATTTACTTGACTCTGCAGATGCCAGTGGAGATGAACAAGGAGGTTCTAGGAACCTTTATTCAACCTGCTCTGCAGAGCAGATGAACTGGCACTGGGACAAGAGAATGATAGAGTGCTACAAAGAAGTGGGGGAAAATAGTGCAGCTCTGAGGGGTGTTTTTGCAGTCAGAGGCTGACAATGGATCAACTTCATGTTTTGATAATATCTACCATCTGTGGAAAAGATCAAGGTGTGACTTCCTTCTCAGCCTTCCTGTGTGTGTGTGGCCACAGGCACAAAACTGAAAGGTCAGGAATCCAGCAATGCCAAAGTTAACATTGCATGAAAAATTCACACATTTTGAAAAAAAATCTTCAAGGCAGAGAAAAATAAGATAGAAGAAACCAAATGAGGCTATGAAGCCTAAAATAAAATAAAAAAATAAATTGATGCAATTAGCGCCAATTTGACTAATCCAGCCCGTGACAGCTTTCCTGTCCTAAACAGAGCTTGCAACATGCATTTCCCCACAAAGTCCTCTATTAAGGCTCTCCCAAGAGAAGATGTCAGTGCTAGCAACTGACAGCACGCCAGCTGCTCATTGCTCACCTGGGCACCGTGTAGATCCTTGATTCTTCCCATGCTGGAAGAAGCATCATTCTTAACAGTAGCAGCTTCCCTGGCTTGCAATGCCTTTCAACCTGCATCACGAAGCAGGTTTTAAATGGATAGCTATTAGAAAATACAACATAAAGTGTCCTTCCTTTTCAAATGCTCTTTATTTTATGAATCCATTTGGAGTACACAGTGGATGGTAATTGCATGTGAGGTATATTAATTTCTGCAGCATTGCTAAAGAGAAGTTTATGGTTGGCTTATTTCATGGCATTAACTGTCATATAAAACACTCAAAAGTATTTTACGTTGCCACTGAGGCTACGAAGGACTCCTGTTTCTCCTCTTTCCTTCCTGATCTATGGACAGTTGGTATGGGGAGCCATCTAGTTTCTGGGACTGTAATTAGTATTATTTGCAGGTCTGTAAAACATAACATGAAGTATGATCTATGTTATCATTAGAAAACTGTCTTGCTGTTGGTTTTGAAAATGCAACCCTATTCTGTCCTTAGGGTAATTTATCCTTTAAGCATCACTGCTCATGTCATCTAGGACTGGGTGCTTAACTCACTTGTAAAAATTATGGCTGTTAACTTTGAACTGTGGTGACCAACGCAGGTAATTTTGTTGCTGTGGTGGTCAGGAGGAGTGCCACAAGGACAGCGATGTTGTCCAGGCTTAAGTCCAATACACAAATAGACAGCTTAATAGCATGAAAGGCCACCCAGCCAAACAAATTATATAGCAAAAATAAGGGACACCTACACTGAAATCCTTCTTACGACATTGATGTTCTTGGGGCCGCAGGTCGAGTTTTCTGCCCAAGAGTTTCCCTGCCAGTGCCAGAGTAAGCAGCAGTCCCAGTGCCTCACGGACTGTATTTTGGAAGACTGTCCAGAATGGCAGAAACAGTAAGCATGTAATTTCTTGGACAATGTGGATCTTCAGGAGAAACATGAGAGGAAAAATACTAGCTTTTTAAATGAGCTAAACAGTTTTCATGATGACAGAAATGCACAGGCGGCTGCAAAACCAACATAACATGTGGCTGAACAAGGGAGAATGGTGTTTTGTAAAATAGGGAATGGACAGGTGTGACTGGTGGAATGAAATATGGTTTCTCTTCTGGGAATAAGGGAGGAGGGCGGTTTTACATTCCAGAGTGCTGAGCAGAAGGTAATGAGAGAATGAGCCTTTACTGCAAAAGCATGGGGAACATCTGCTGACACCTGCAGGTAGAATGGTCAAGAGAAAGAGCAGGCAGGTCTGTGGAAGAAAAATCCATCAAAGGCAAGCAAATACAAAGATAATCCCACTGGTTCAGGTAGTCCTTGAATTGTGTAGGGTTTGTCAGGGAAGTACCTTCTGATACTTGCCCTGTTCTTGCACTCTTCCCTGTGCAGAGCTGTTGTTCACTGTCAGGTTCTGCGCAACACAGACCTATGCTCTGAGCCAATGTGACTGCACTTTATGTTTTTAAGAATCATTATTGCGTATTTCTGTAACCTACTTGTATTGGGAGTTACCTGAAACCACCACAACGTACATCTGAAACAGGCAATTTGATGTCCTTGCTGGCTGCCAGAACCCAGGTGCAGGCAGTGAAAAACTATCACCACCAATGTGTCTACCACCTCGCTTTGAGAGAGAACAGGGACAAAGGCATCTGTCTGAAAATAGAGACACTTTATTTGATTTTTTTTTTCTTGTTACATTATCATAAATGTTCTCTAGTCTCAGAAAACAAAGCCCTAGTTTGGAAAATAATGCACATACAAATCTCTTATGGGTATTAACTATACAGAAATATACAAAGATTTCTCTATTACTGTAATATAGCATCAGAATGCCCCACATCCCACATTTTTACTCAGGTTCACTGTACCAGTAAGCATAAACTACAAAGGTAACAAGCAACCTGAAAAAGACATGGTTTATATAATATAATTATATATAAGTATATATATATATCTACAACAGTGCAAATATATCACAGCGTGCAGGCAGCAATAGTCTCTAGAGAAGCATAATGAAATTGATTCAGAGTAATGCAAATGCATTACGGAAAGAAGAGACAACAATGACATATTAAATATACAGAATATGCACACTTTAGCACGCTGATTTCAAATGATACTTTGCATTGACTCTTGCTTTAAAAACAGAAGAACAAATGTTAAATAATTCAATAACAGATTCAAGGGCAGTATCTCACAATAAGGTCAACTGACTCAGATAAGGTATTTCACAAATCTTTACTGACACAGGTACTGACAACACTGCAGGACTTGCCTTCTTTTTAGATATATCAATGTAATCTTTTCCTTAAATTCCATATACTTTTACCATAATTTAAGAGCATTTTTTCTGTATTTTTTTTAAATTGATCAACAATTAATTCCAATTTGTAAAGGCTGGTACAATTATCATTGAGGCCTGGAGAGCCCGGTTTTTGAAGTAATAGAAAGGAGTTTGTGTAATGATTCCCCTAAATGGGCTACTAAAATAAGCTACCATGGGGTCAGAAAAAAAGATGTCACAGATGCCACTGAAACAAAAAACTGCATCAACCTTAAAAGTGAAGGCTTCCACGTTGCCTTGTAATCTGCTTTAAAAGACATTTTAGATATTTTTCTTCTTGAAAGAGTAAAGCACACCCACAGCTCAAAGAAGCCTAAAAGTCATCCCCCTCTCTCTACCTACCTCACACTGTTCCCAAGCTCATTTTTACACTCCACGTGGACAGCAACCATGAATACCTAACAATAAGGACATAAGCAACCGGTAAGCATGGGCTGAGCTGCATGGAGGCCCCCAGAAAGAAAATGGGTTCACAAAATCTTGATGTATCTTGAAGGCATAAACAATGCCGAGAATGCAGGCTGGCAGGCTGGGCCGTGGGGATTTCTTGTGTCAAAAGACATGTATTTTGACCAGTCACCCTTTGTTTTATTTTGCTGGCAATGTGTCTCAACAGAAATATAAGTCTCTTACAGGAAGGTTCTACAGTTGACAACTGCATAAAATTACAGTTCACTGTAAGGTTTCAAAATAATAA
Organism: Coracias cyanogaster; assembly: GCA_033124195.1. Taxonomy (NCBI): domain Eukaryota; kingdom Metazoa; phylum Chordata; class Aves; order Coraciiformes; family Coraciidae; genus Coracias; species Coracias cyanogaster. Next base: position 49,051 of record JAVSBS010021338.1, read on the forward strand.
AAGAACTGAAGCTAGATTTTGTGCTCCACAGTATCATTACTCCTTCACAACTTCTATGTGAAAAGTGTACAGAAACAGAAATACATCGGCAGAGAATTAAAAGAAAACTTGTTATGCTTGCAGGCTCAACCTGCAACCTTTGGACATGGAATATGCAGAATTATATCTGGGGTTATAAAATCCACCCAGTGGGATATATTACAACAACCTCTTTATATACTATGAAAACAGGTCTTTAAGAACAGAACAGTAGGAGGAGTTGAACCCTGAAAATGCTGCTGCCCCTGTCCACGAATAGCAGAGCTCATATAACTTCAGTGGCACTCAACACTGAATTTATGCATTCACTAGTGCTGTGTGGCAGTGTCATGGGCTTGGAAACCATCAGTCTGTCACTAACTGCTACAGATGACACGACACAGTGTCATTTTCTGCCTCCTTCTAGTTCCCAACAGCTTTTCAAATTACTGTACTTCGTAATGGTTTCCATAGAGAACTAAAGGACAGCTTTTCCTGAGCAATTGCACCCTATGGGGCTGTTCCGGGAGGAAAATGGGTACACATGAAGACAATCATTTACTCAAAGAAAAAAGAACAACACATGGGACGCTATCTCTGCAGCCACCACTGAGATCTCCTCTGGAGAAAGAGAGCTCGATTATCTTCCACAGTCAACCTGCTTTGGAGGAGCCTAAGCTCAGCTACTGCCAAAACCAACCTCAGTGTTTTCCAGTATTCCTGCTTTTGGCAGGGATCTTTGCTGCCCTGTGTGAATGTTAAAGGGAACAACAATCCTAATACTCAGAATTGTGGGTGAAGTCCAGACCTTTTCTAACTTACAGTAGGGATACAGAAACAAGGTAAATTCAAACACCACATCTACTAGTTAAGTGTGCTATGGTACCCATGATGCACAAGACCAGTTTTAACAAGTTTCCATTTTAGCAAGGAATTGCTTGAACTTCCAGTTCCAAACATCTGAGCTCCAAAGTTCTAAGCACCAAAGCTTCAAGCTCTGAAGTTCAACATACAGGGGCTCGTCTTCTCTAAGCTGACATGTCCAGAGCAGATAAGCAGATTCTGTAAGGTACCTTCCTAGGCTCCCTCGATCCAGTGCAAGAGTTATGTCTCCCCCTGAGAGCAAAACACACTTTTTTGTCACATTACCTAATTGCAAATCTTCTGCCCAAAACACATGCCTTGGAAAGACCACAAAGGTGAAGCTAAGTTCAGTGTGAAGAATTGCCTCTGTAGCTGTCTGTCTAGCCTCCATTGACTAGAGAAGGAGCCTGGGAAACCAGAAGAAATGCATGAACTACACCTCAGTAAATCCAGGAAGCTGAATTATGCTGCTAACACTTCAATTTATCTAATTCAGGGCTGTTGCCAAAACTGGAACCACATTGGCAAAATGAGAATCCAGTCCTGCTCCAGCTGACACTGCCCTGAACGTTCCTGGGAATAGGTGTGACTTCAAATGTGGCAACTGCTAAAATAAAACTCACCATATGGGCCAGAATTCAAGTCATTAGGAAAAATACCTGCCTCAGGGAATTACAGAAGTACTTTGGGCTCATTTGTCCTGGAGATGGCTGTTTCCTTCCTTCCTTTTATTACAGAGAAAATTAAATGATTAACTTATATTAGGCCTCTCATTTTTGGACAGCTATGGTTCTTTGAGATGAACCATCTCCAAAAACAGTACCCAGTTGATGAAAATTAAAAATAACTGAATTTCATTGGCCGAATCATGGTATCCATAGCTAAAAGCTGCATGCATGTCATTTCCTCTTACTCCACCTCTGGATCCTAACAAGTAGGCCAATGCTGTGGCTGGCCGCTCGCACCCTGAGCTCTACCCATGCATTCAGAAGGTAGTGGCGCCTTGCTGCTACTCCTGCAGATGACGTCCTTTTCAACTGTGTTCATACTAACTCAGAAAGCTTGGCCCAAAATGAACACAGGTCCAGAGAACTGCTCTGTATGGGAAAGCATATGCACTTGTGCTTACATCCCACTCAACCCAAAGACAGCTGGTGCACTTCAAAATTCTCCCTGGATGAGGATACACCAGAGTAGAGCCAGTGCCAGACAGGGACAGAAAATGTTGTGGTCAACCCCTGTGAAGAAGACTCCAAGCCAGAAGTTTGGGACTGACCTGTTGGGAGAGCAGTGTAGGGGAAAGGGATCTGGGGGTCCTGGTGGACAGCAGGATGACCATGAGCCAGCAATGTGCACTTGTGGCCAAGAAGGCCAATGGCATCCTGGGGTGTATTAGAAGGTCCAGAGAGGTTCTCCTCCCCCTCTACTCTGCCCTGGTGAGACTGCATCTGGAATATTGTGTCCAGTTCTGGATTCCTCAATTCAAGAAGAACATGAACTGCTTGAGAAAGTCCAGTGCAAAGCCACAAAGATGATTAAGGGAGTGAAACATCTCCCTTATGAGGAAAGGCTGAGGGAGCTGGGTCTCTTTAGCTTGGAGAGGAGGAGACTGAGGGGTGACCTCATTAATGTTTAAAAATATGTAAAGGGTGAGTGTCAGGAGGATGGAGCCAGGCTCTTCTCAGTGACATCCAATGATAGGACAAGGAGCAACGCTGGCCCATAGGAGGTTCTGCATAAATTTGAGAAAAAAACTTTACGGCGAGGGTGACAGAGCACTGGAACAGGCTGCCCAGGGAGGTTGTGGAGTCTCCTTCTCTGGAGACGTTTAAAACCCAGCTGGATGCGTTCCTGTGTGACCTGATCTAGGTGATCCTGCTCCAGTGGGGGGATTGGACTAGATGACATTTCAAGGTCCTTTCCAATCCCTAACATTCTGTGATTCTGCTGCACTAAGATCAAGGGGTGTCAGAGCAGATCTGTACCAAAAAATCCCCACAGAACTAACCTGGCGCCCATGAAGGAGCTGATAAGCAACCCTGCAGTGCTGAGTGGCTCTCCTGCGTTAAGTGGGACAACACGCATGACCCTCTCTCCAACACAGCCACCAAATGAGACTGGACCTGGAGCTTGGAGAGCAAACGCAATGTGGAAGAAGGGGCAGCAACCTGTAGAAAGAAGGAGGCATGCCGTTTGCACCCTCCTCACACACACTTTCTGAGGAGCTCTGTTTGGAAGCATCATTATTGCACTTTAAGTCTCTCTCTCTGCCCTCTGTTTTCAGCCCTGAATATGAGCATCACAGAGTAGGAGACAAAAGAATAAAATCATATTCCAATAAAAGTTAACACTGAGAAATAGTTAAGAACCCTTCCTGCTTAGTTGAGAAAGTAAAATTAAATGCTGACATTGTTCAAATGTAAAGTAGTCCTGGACTGGCATTTCTGGTACAGAAAGGAAAAAAAATAGAAAGTCCATTTTTCCTTGCCAAAACTATGCAGGTAACAAAAGCAAACATGCAAAGCAACAGTAAATATGCAGAAAAATAAACACTCATTTCCATGCTTGATTTTCATTCTCCTCTTCCTTTCAAAAGAAGTATTTTGTAATTCAAAAAAATTTAGCATCACTGTAAAGTTGTAATCTCCTAGAGACTAGCTCCAAAGCAAACTGACTGTTCAGTATAGTCTCCAAGTCTGTTCACAGGGCCAACTTCTCAGTCTTCCTGCACAGTACAGCCCGCACCCAGCAAAGCACTTAAGCATGGACTTTATTTTAAAGACATTTGTTTTTCCTTTGATTCACATGAGGCAACGCAGATGTGCAAAGTTATTAAGATACTTATGCACTTTGTTGGAATAGGGCTTCACAGGATCCCATTAGAGTCAAAACCACCCATCTAGTGCTGAGTAGATAGAACAGACAGGACCTCCTCTGTCAGGATCACTGGCGTGGTACAGGTCAGTTTGTATCACACTTCTTTCCAGAAACAAATGTTTAATGCAACATTCATTTTGGTTGACAACATAGACTTTGACACAGAGAGTAGGTCAAAATGCTGGTCACCTGATATACCCTGTACGTGGACTCAAGTATTCATTATCTCCCACTTACATAACCAGCTCTCCCTATTATGTGTATATATATTCCCCTCCTCTAATGAAAAAAAGATACCTTGGGCTCTAAATAATACTAAGAAGTGAACAGGATTTCAGCACCAGACATTCTTTGGTTACTCCCTTTGGTCTACAAAGATGAAATTTTCTCAATTTCTTATGTGAGTAGATTCTGCTTTCCAAATCTTTTATTTAATTGTAAATAATAAAGTTTTAAGTTCTTTTTTAAAACTTTCAGGGTTTTTCAGATTACGTGAAAGTTTCCAACAAAGAAAAACAACACAAAACCATTTGAAGCACCTACAGTCTTAACTGATGCACACAGTAACTAAAGCAACATGTCAAAACAAGTCAAAATAAAACTAGGAGGCCAACAGAACACTAAAGTCCTCCTGCAATCCCAACAGAAATTGTACATTCAATCTTCCAGAGACCTTTAAAAAACTTTAGTCTCTTATGCAGCTTTTGGCCAGATTGTGACTGGTTTGAATGGTAATAACGGCATTTATTTCAACCAGTTTATGGCTATTTATATATGGCTATATAAATTGAAGTCTTTGGAATCTTGCTGGTCTCATTATTCTTCTGCGTGCAGCCTCCAGAGCTTCACAATGTGCTTGCTTGACACTACAGCACATGCATGCTCAGTTCATTAACCTGGGAATGCATTTTATACCAGCCTGTTTGAGTTTATTTCCACATAAATAGAAAAAAAAATAAGCTGAGGCTATGTTAAAAATCTTTGCAGTATATGAAAACATAATTGAGATGGACTTTAAATATTTCTGCCCCACAGTAGTGAGAAAAGATATATCATTACTTAATTTTAGAGCTGAGGAGGGAAAGAATTATCTCATTTATGTATACCACTAAGTTTCAAGATAATTCATTTATTTCTTTACTGGGATACTACAGTCTGAAAGTGTTGCTTAGAATAGTAACTTTCAGCTAAATGCTGCCAGCAGACATCTGGGAAAACGTGTATCTAGCAAAAAATGGGAGTGACAAAAAAATATTCCAAAGCATGCATTTTCTGAGGAACACCCGCAGGGGACCAGACTTTTGGCTACCATAATACAATACAAAGTTACCATACAGGAGGACATATTGCAGACTAAGGAGGTAAAATAACAAAGTCTACCAACAGAACAATGAGCACAGATAACAAGACAGCATCCGAGGTACATAAACTACTAAACTGGTCTAGATGGGAGAAGACAGCATTGTCATTGTGTAAGTCAACAGTGTTGAAATGTCAGCAAAGTTACTTCATTTGGTACACTGCAACGCATTTTCAATGTGCTATTTGGTAAATGGTGTTGGTAAACACAAAACAGGAACCCTGAAGGTATTCAATGCCATGGACATCACACTCTTTCACACTCCGCTAGCCCACAGCTGGACCAGCAGCGCACAACAAAAGAGTAATTTGGCTGATGTAGTCATTTGTCTGCTTGCAAACAGCATTTGAACCACCTGTAATATTCCCAAATATTTCGAGAGTCTTGAAATAATCAAGGCATGTTGTGCTAGGGGATTTCAGCTTGTGATTTATTTAAAAACCGTTCACAGTTATGAGTATTATTTAAAATAGCCAAAATTCTTAATTTCTCATACCTGACAGCCATATAGCTCCACACCTGTGTGTGATTATACCTATAAAAGCTTTCGAGCTGCATAAAAGCTTTTTGTGAAAAACCAGCAACAAAACTGCAAAGAGGTTGTGTAAAGATTCTTCTTTTTCTTCTACAGAAGACCTGCTTTCGCAGGTCAATCTTATTTTCAGGGAAAGTTCAGCTAACCTTCCTAAAACATGTGACTGGACTTAAAAGTTTTCCAGAACACAGGCTTAACTCAAGAGTCCTGAGTTTAACAGATACACACAGTCTATGCCTGTATTGGTAAATTAGCCTGGGCACAGGCCAGGAAAACTGGGAAGCAATTGCCTTCCCTGCTAAATGGCAGAGCTGCAGCCCAGCACAGCCAGAGCTTTCCCAGAAAACGTTTGGGCTCTCTCTAGAAGTTAGCAAAGTACAGGGACCATTCCTATTAGCCCTCATTGTCTGTGGACTAACAGAGCTGGCCCTGGCACTTTTAGTTTACTAGTATAGACGGAGCCATGGAGTCTTCGAAAACAGTCTATGAATTGTGACTGCTGGTGACCAGCAGATTCACAAGGTCTCTCTTCATCTACTCTGCTGTCACAGGAGCTCAGCTGCCGAGCTCCTGAATGGTTTGCTGACATTGAGCTGCTTCCAATCCACAAGACTTCAGAATCCTGATAGGAATAATGCATTTATAGAATTTGTAGGTCTGTGACACCAAGGTTAACACAGAATAATGTCAGAAGGCAGCAGAATTTGCACAGAAGATCACCACGGTGTCCAACATGAGTATGAGCCCCACAGTTTCATGTTGGGTTGAAAATCAGTGACAAAATTCACATCGACTTGGAACAAGAATTCCCTCTGCCAAATACATAAAAGGTGGGATATGCAAAAAAGCCACAAACCATGCTTCTTTTAACTGTTTCATTGGTGTTTAGATTGATTACCTGTTAATTCCCATGTCGTGCATACAGACCTTGGGATGAAAACAAAACTGCTTGGCATAACTAGACCTGCAGTATTACAAGGTCATTTGTGTATTTTGAGGAGACTTCTGCATGCAGTGTGCTGCAGTTATAATGAACACTGCTGAACGAGGCCATCACAAGTGCTTCAACACAACACCCCAAGCTCTGAGCTATGGATAGCTCCTGCACTCCATCAGGTTTGAACAATCGCTCAGGCTTTAGGGATAGATTCTGCTTTCAAAATTTAAGAAAAAATAAGCCTTGGAGTGCCTCGATTTTTTTCATTTGCAGGAGGTAGATCAAATAGATAACGAGCAGAGCTAGTATTTTAAATACCACAAATATTGAGGATTTAAAAGACACTGCAAAAGAATATTTTTTCAAACATTGAGCGACAGCTTGAACATGTCTGACTGCCTGTGCTATCTATTGATACTTTCAAATATGGACCACAGGTTTAGTGCAGACTCAGAACTGCCTTCTCCTCCTATCATTACAGTTTTCAGATATGAGACCAGCTCAACAAGTAAAGCACCAGAATTCTAAATTTAGACAGAAACAAAAATAATGACTTGAATCACTTTAGGCTTGTTTTAAAAAAGTATCCATATTAAAAAGACATCTTTACCTTATTAAATTAATACATTTACAGACTTTTGGCCAGAAGGGGTAATTCTGTGGAAAAGAATTGCAAAATAATACATAGAAAATTGCAAAGATGAAACTCTGAATTTAAAAAGATGAGACAATTCTACTTTCTTTACATTCCCCATTTTGCATCTCATTATCTTGTCAACTATAGATGACATTATACTATTCTGGCTACCAGGCCTAGTATCCTGGTGACCTTATAATGAAATTGTATTTCACAAGGAAAGTTCCTGCAGCCAGTTTTTTCATTAGTTACACTGCCTTGGTATTGATATTCTGTGGTGTAAAATTCCCTTCTATTTCTTCTTCCTAGTAAAAGCTAGAAAGTGTAATGAAAGCATGACCCAACCCAACTGGACTGATTGGCTTAACACTATATATCCACTACCCCACTGTGGTTCTCTATGGGCTAGGTCACAACAGCATCTAGCTGGGCACTGGAGACCAGCCTGCCACAGTGAGACAATGTCAAGTGCCCTCTATTGCATGTCTAAAGATCTTCCTACTGCATTGTTTTAGCTGTTTTTCCCTTACCTCTCTGCTCGGATTTTGTATCTGAGAACAAAATAGGCAATTAGGCGCAGAGAGAAGAAGAAAATTCCAAGAACAATGAAGTCCAGGTAAAGTTTGGCATTTTCTACGTCCAGTTCTCTCAGAATGGCCTCTGATTTTTGAAAATGGCAAGTGTCATCCTTGTCACAATGCAGATCTTCTCGATCCAGTCCATAGATGGAGAGAATGACGCCTTCGAACCCGTACCTGGAAAGAAGAAGGATGGATTATAGGGAGGAGTCCCGATGATCTGTTTAGAAGTACTCCACCAACAATACAATCCCTATGAGAGCTTCGCTGAAACACTGACAGGTACAGTGTTGTCCTGACACGTTTCTCAGGGCAAGTTCTATACCTGTTACAATCAAGTCAATGACATGTCACTGACATTATACAAAAAACTGAACAAGAACAGAATTTTGCTTTAACTGCTTCCAGGTACTGTATAGTGCAATTTCTCCAAAGAAAAATGTTAAAATAGAAAGCAGACTAAATACAGCACACATTCAGAAATTCCCTTTTAAAAGTGACATCATTAATTCAATGTTATAAAAAAAGCAACGAGGATACAATTATGGTTTGAATTCAGAAATATATTAAGATCAGGATCAATCCACAATGTCTCCCATCTTTCCTTCCACGTGCTACAGTTTCACTGCACAGTTCCCACGTCTCCCCTGGCACTGGGTGCTCTCAGCATTTGACTTTGTGAGCAGATACACCATCACGGATCCCATGTTAATGACAGACCCCTCCACCTTCAGGAGATCCCACAGGAGACTGACAACAGCTTAAAGACTTACCTTGAATTCTAGCTACTAAATCATGGGGTGTGGTCTCCTAATCTTTGATTAGTCTCTGTGCAAGACCTCACTTGCCAAATGAGAGGATATTTTAGTTTGGGTTTTTTTGGTAATAGTGCAGCTTGGGCAGAGTGGGGAAAAGGGGGATGCGAAAATTCACCTCACCTAATTTGAGCTATAAACATTTAAATGTCTAGTCTAAACTAGCCCTCTATGCTAGCCTCCAGAGGTTTCCTGGTGGCCATCATTCCATCTTAAGATAGCTGTCTCAGACAGAAATAGATAGGATTTAAGGTTCCTATGGTTCTTAAAACACCAGTTTAGATTACAGATGACACAAATACCATGCCTCTCGTGGCAGTGCTACTGCAAAACTTAAAAGCAGGTCTTTATCCAGCAAGTTCTGAAGATAAAGATCTGTTTGAGGGTAGGAGGGATCTACAGAGGGATGTGGACAGGCTGGATTGATGGGTTGAGGCCAACGGTATGAGATTCAACAAGGCCAAGTGCTGGATCCTGCACTTGGGCCACAACAACCCCATTCAATGCTACAGGCTTGGGAAGAGTGGCCAGAAAGCTGCCCAGCAGAAAAGGACTTGAGGGCGTTGGCTGACAGCTGGCTCACCATGAACCAGCAGTGTGTCCAGGTGGCCAACAGCACTGTGGCTTGTATTAGAAATAAAGTGGCCATCAGGACTAGGTAAGTGATCGTCCTCCTGTATTTGGCACTGGTGAGGCCGCACCTCAGATACTGGGTTCAGTTTTGGACCTTCACTGCAACAAAGACATTGAGGTGCTGGAGCGTATCCAAAGAAGGGTAACGAAGATGGTGAAGGATCCAGAGCCCAAGTCTTACAAGGAGCAGCTGAGGGAAGTGGGGCTGTTTAGTCTGAAGAAGAGGAGGCTGAGGTGAGACCTTATGGCTCTCTACAACTGAAGGGAGGCTGTAGCGAGGTGGGCATCGGTCTCTTCTCCCAAGTCACGAGTGATAAGATAAGAGGAAATAGCCTCAATTTGTGCCAGGGAGATTTAAATTAGACATTAGGAAAAATTTCTTCACTAAAAAGTTTGTCAGGCATTGGAGCAGGCTGCCCAGGGAAGTGGTTCAGTCACCATCCCTGTGGAGGTATTTAAAAGATGTGTAGATATGGTGCTTAGTGATATGGTCTAGTGGTAGAATTGGCAGTACTGGGTTAACGGTTAGACTCAATGATCTTAAAGGTCTTTTCCAACATAAACAATTCCACGAGTCTATGACGCTAAGTCTACCTAGGATACAGCAGTGATTTATACATTTTCTTACACACTGAGGTGCTGGCGTCAATTTCTCAGTGGGGTACACTGTCCCTATTATTCCAGAAATCCACTATTGCAAAATCCAGGAAGATCTGCATGCTGTGCAATCCAACTAAATTCTAGGGGACTGACATGGACTTCCGGCCAACAATCTGTACTGAATGTGCCTATTTTTTTCACATCATATACAACATAAAATGCAGTGAGATAACGTGGTATACATCACATGTACATTTATACTCTAAAAGAATGTACTGTGAGCATAGGCTTTTTGGCAACCAAAATATCCAACCAAGCAAGCAAAGGCAAACAAACAAACAGCATTTACAGATGGGAGGTTAATGTCCTCCCTAGCAGTACCTGACATAGGAAATGTAGGACATCCACTGGAGGTATGTTGGGATGGTATCAAAGCTGACAAAAAACCCAGAGAACAGAAGCACCGGGATGGCAGTAACTGGGCCCACAAAAGTAGCCACCTGTGAAGAAAAGGAATAGACAGTCTCTGTCAGACAGCCAGAGAAAAAAAAAACAATTAAATCGCTCTTTCACCTGATGTCCTGACCTGCAGTGAGGAAACCAGCTTAAAATAACACACTTTCCTTATGGCAAATCCTCTGTTCTGTGTGAAACCCAAACAGGCAGCACAAACTTACTCTTTAGGCAGTGGGGAGCAATACTGTTCAAGCCTTACAATGCTACTCCTCCAAATTATCACAGTTCCAAATACTAGGAAATTACTGATTTTTCAGACAAGATTTCTTGGGGGGGAAGGCTAGATGCTATTAGTAGAGGAAAAGGCATCCCTCTCCTCTTCCTAAACCTTTCTACTAGTTGACAACACTGCTGTGCTGGGATCTGCTCTTTGAAGGACGTGAACCCACCAAGAAATTTACAGAGCAAGATGGGCACTGTGATTCTCTTGCTTCTCTGGGTATGAGACCCCTCTTTCAAAATATTATCCTTTCTAACTCACTCCCCACTGAAGACACACTGACCTCCCTCCTCATCAACCCCCTATGAACAGTAGCTTCAACTGTCCTAAAACATTGTGAAGAGGATAAGGAACATTTTCAGATGGGTGGTTTTGGTGGGGAAGATGGATCTTGACCCATCTCCACCCTCTCCTCTCCACATCCCCTCCAGGGCAAACGGCCATATAAGTATCTCCAGGGAGAGCAGATGCATAGGGATCACAATAACACAGTTATGTTGGTCTCCACAGGGTGGCACAGAGGTGGAATCAAGTAGTCTACTGCAGAAATCTTGATAGCATCAATGCATATTAATGTTAAAAATAATCTCTTAGCACAAGCATCACAAAACAGTTCTGTGTAATGTCACCCCAGGACATCTCCTGTCAGGAAGCAGAATGGAGTTACACAGACAGCTTCCAATGTGACAATCATGCCAACAGCTGCTTCTCTCCCTCCTTCTGAAGAAGTTTAGTTTCTGGGCAAGCCTTTTCCTACCTTGCCTCCTGCAACATTTTTGTATGTGTACAGAAGAATCCTCTCCCAAGCTGCTGATCTTAATGGCCTACTTCCACTTTGTAGAAGCATAGAAATGCATCTACATACATCAGTCCTGCAGTTTCTAGGACTTGTTCAGCCTCAGATGAAGAGCAAGTGACAACCCACTCAAGCAGGGGCAGGCATAGCCCCACTGAGATGGGGAAGGAACTGCAGAGCCTCACATCCAGTGTGTTTATGTGCTGTTTAAGTTGATGCTAGTGGGAAGCATCAAGTAGCTGTATCAGACCAAGACAATATTTTGCCTGTTGTCTCTCAACAGATGTCTTGAGGACACAAGAGCAGTCACAGTAAGCAGTCACTGTTAGGAGACAGCAGGGTTCCTGTGAGACCACAAAACACTATCAGTACCTGGAGGGATGTAGAGGCTGCACCTATGAGAAGACCCAGTGACTGAGCCACCAGGGATGTCATGGTTCCCAAGGCTGCGAAGAGGACAAATCGGAGTGCATCAGATGGCTGTGAAGTCATCCAGTAGACAATACTGCAATAAGCCACAGGAAACATGATCTGCAAAGAGATACACTTGGTGTTAGTCCATTAAAGCCAAACATTCACTGTTACTGTACATGAGAGAAAAACATGGGGAGTTCTAGTTAATCCACAGCTCTCAGCCTTTTGTTAAATGGCAGGTATGGCTGAAGAGAATAAATACATCTGCCACGGACCATGATATCTATCTTACTACTTGGTAATTAGAAAACAGATCCCATGCACAGCCCTTTCCAATTCCATTTCTGAAAAAATGCAAAGATGGTAATCTGTTTATTAAAAACATATTAAGTCAAGTTTCAGCTTTTGTGAAGTCCTGCTGTTTACTCTTAGGGTGCTTCTGATTTAACCTGAAGCTTCAGGACAGACATATGAACAGTTTCTCCAGTATTCAAATGGATAAAATTCCAGTGCTAATCTTGGCAAGTGGTCTTGCCATGAACTTATATGGTTCTTGTTTTATTGAAGAGTAGAGCATATACCTGAAAGGGAACATCAGCCATGGTTTTGGCGAGATAGTAGGCTTTCAGGCTGTACCAGTAGTTCAGGTGCTCTCTGAGAAATACTCCCATCTCGAGAGGAACTACAGAGAACATACAGAGCGAGTTAGGTTGTCAGTATGCGATATTGTACGCACAAAATGACATAGTTTATCCACGTCTAATCCTGCACTGCTGCAGTCCCATAGTGGGACTGGAACTCCGAAGCCTTTGATAGACCAGCAATAGTTTCAATGGTTTGTAATGAAATATAAGAGGTCAGCTCCAAGAGTTGTTCGCTGTTTAGACTATGTACGAGTCTACTCAGATGACCTGAACCTACATAAAAGAGGTTTTTTTTTTAATTAAAAGTGGTGTCAAAACTTAAAGAACCCGGTTATTCCTTTTGGTCCCATAGGGAATCCAAAGTAACAGTGCTCTCAGAGGAACTATCAAATAGTCCATACTGTAGGAGTTTGCTTCTGACTCCACATAAATACACTGATCTTACGCAGAAGTCATGACTTAAAGGTCCTAGAGAAATTATTACATCCTCCCTAAGACCAATCACAAGCTCATGACATAGCTGAGATGGAAATTCCAGTGCAGGACTGTAACAATGAACTGTCTGGGTTGAGAAACACTGGCAAAACTGGGAGGAGAGAGGTGCCACTGGGCAAGTCTATCTCTGTTTGCCTCTACACAGCAGTTTACCGAGTGCAAGATTTATCCCCACACCTGTCTCTGAAGTAAAAGCAGAGTCCAATGTTATCTTACATGAAACAGATACATTACGACACCCTCCCGTCTTACTGCAATCTCCCTGTCCATTGATGTAACAGTATGACTGGTACTCACATGTAAGGACAGTTGGCATGAGCGCAGCAAACATAAGAAACAACATGGAAAAAAAGAGGAAGCCGGAGTTGCTGAGTACTTTCTTAGCTTCATTGCCAATGCCCAAGTAAAGCAAGCCGATGAGCAGTCCAATGCCAATATGTGAAGTGATACGCAAGTGTGTCAGGACCTACAAGCAAGAAAAGAGTAGTATTTCTGATCAGGGCTCAAAAACAATGGCAATTTAACTGAAATCAGATATAGATATTGCAGAAAAGGAATGCTTATGTCCAGAAGAACTTATATAGAAATGTTCACTTCCTACTGACAAACTAGGCTTCAGCTAAGGAAAACTTACTGTAATGAGCTTCCCAGTGTCAGTCAGTGGCTATTACAGTGCAGAAAACTTCCTCCTGCAAACACAGGCAGAAACTGCAAGTGCTGCAGGCTGAAATCTTACTGTCTAACAATGTCACGGAGCCATTGTTTGTCTTCATCAGGAGAAAGAGACTCTCTCTGACTAAAACGGAATTTTCCCAGAGTAGAAGAGAGGCAGAAGAGGTACTTCAGGCTTGTAGAGGCCAAACTTAATCATGTGTAAAAGGTGACCTTCCAGTACCTGAAGGGGACCTACAGGAAGGCAGGGAAGGGTCTGTTCACAAGGGTTTGTAGTGATAGGACAAGGAGTAATGGTTTTAAGCTAAGAGAAGATAGATTTAGGTTGGATATTAGAAAAAAGTTCTTTAGCATGAGGGTCATAGAGCACTGGAATGGGCTGCCCAGAGAGGTGGTGGAGGCCCCATCTCCAGAGTCATTCAAGGTCAGGCTCAAGGAGGCTTTGAGCAACCTGACCTAGGTAGATGTCCCTACTTGTGTAAGGAGGTTGGACTAGATGACCTCTAGAGGTCCCTTCCAACCCGAAACATTCTATGATTCTATGAACTCTTCACAAGTAAGTGCAGCCACAGAGACACTCACATGATCACTAGGCCAGCACACTGGTGGAATATTATCTATGAGGATGGTAAAATCATAAAATTCTTGGCCATGTGATGCAGATCTAAACAAAGACAAGGGTCCTTGTGATGTAGCCTGAAAATCAAGGCATCCCTTCTGATTTATATGAGCTTTGGCAAGTTCTTCCTGACATCGTTCTGAAAGCACATCTTCTACAGCTGCTAATTGAGGAATGTCTTGGTTCTTCCCTACCACCATACCCTCCCCCCACCCCCATCCTGAACAATAAACTGAACAATACACCTAGCTATGGTGGAAGATAGGGGAATGACAGGCTGTCCACAATGACAATGTCACTCTAGATTTGAGCAGGAAATCAGAAAAATAGTGACTGATAACGGTTCCCATAACCACGAATTGGAAGTTAAGTCCCTGGTATGCGTATCAGCAATGCACAGCACATTGCAAGATGGCTGCTGTCTGAGATGAAGCACTCAGTATCTTCTTTGATATAAGGGCAAAGCCCTTTGGATATTTTGAAATTGCAGCTGTGAAATTAATTGGTTTGTTTTGCCATTTTCATGGAAAACTGGAACTTTCACAAGCAATTTTCTTGATGAACTCCACTGAAGGATGTTGATATTGGTTGTTCTAGATGTGCACAGGGCTTTCCTGAGTCACAATACCATACTCAGAAGCAAAACTAGAATGAGAACAAAGGGTTTGTGTTCTTCTATAAGATAAGACACTGGAATCAGATGTCCCTGGTGAGAAACTTAAAAGATAATTTGGGCAGGTAGTCTCGAAAACCCTGAACAGGAAACAGCATATCCAATATACCACAACTCGTTTATAGAACCTATGTTTGGGAAATGCAGAAAACTTTCATGTCAAGTCAGTGGAATGATAAATCATTGTTGCACCATTAGTACAGCAAAAGCTGCTTTATTTGGAAGGAAGGAAGAAAGGAAGGGAGGGAGGGAGGGAGGGAGGGAGGGAGGGGGGGAGAGAGAGAGGGAGGCGGGGAGAGACTAGAAATGTAACAGTGCACTAGA
>JAVSBS010021338.1:64377-90709 GCA_033124195.1 Coracias cyanogaster
CCCTACCTGTGCGGGGAGGTTGGACTAGATGACCTCTAGAGGTCCTTTCCAGCCTGAAGCATTCTATGATTCTATGAAATTAGCCTTCTGTACCTTCTCTGCAATACACTATTCCCACAAGTGGTATGGAAGAATGAAAGAAATAATAAAATTTGGAACAACTGCAAGCCTTTACAGTTGAGTAGGGGGAAAAAAAAAAATCTTAAAAACAACACTGTTCTTCAATCTATGCATCAGAAAAATAAGTTACACTTTCCCCTTGGTGGAGATGAGAAGAGGTCCATATGACGCATGGTTAGTTCTCACACACCTCTGAAATACGCTCTGCAAGTGTACCAGAGACCTTCTGATCAGCTAGTTGAGCAACATGGAAAATGTGAAACTGTATGTTGGCTTTGGATTAACAAGAGCCCTCCCACATGAACACGTCAATTTATTTTTGACCAAATATTTGGTACTAGACCAGGTGTGCTAACTACTGCAGATTGCAGGAAGGCAAAATTCAACAATTTAATTAATCCTTGAATGACAAATGCACTATGATGTAAAACAGCGAGGAAGAAGAACAAGTTATGGTAAAGAAATGTGCTGCCAAAAAAATCAAATCGGCATAATATATACGGTCTAGAAATAAGGAGATGCTTGCTAACTACTAGAATCGCATGGTTCTGCCAATATCTTCCCAACCAGAGCAGTGGGGCAAACAGCTGACTGCTTTTACTATGGCATTCAGCATAGTGTTTCCCTTTCTGAAAGGGAAGGAATATTGTGGTTACCTGACAGCAGAGGCCTGGACACAATGGTCCAGTAGGTTTCTTCCAGGCCTGCAGATCTCTGTGGACATGTCTGTATTGTAAACATTAGGGTCCTAAAAAGACACCTGCCTGGGTGCAGGGCAAAAGCAGTGCAGCTACAGCACTTGGAGCTCAGTGAAGCTTGGCTTATCCTGTCACAAGGGTAACTCATTCATGCTGAGCTCCACATGGCTCCAAACTACCTCATGGGAATTTACCATGTGCCCACCAGCATAGATATATTGTCTGGCTTTCGTATAGATGTATATTTTTATATATATATTAATGTATACATAGTCTTTTCCTCCCCTTAATGTAAAGCACTGAAAACCTTCCCACAACTTCTGTTCCCAGAAACAGCAGCAGACAAATCCTCCTCACATTTATCAAATCATGAACTTGCCACAGAGAAAAGTACTTGGTCAACCAGTATCAAATATACCATAGTCAACTAAGTTCCTTGGACAGGCGTGCATGTAAGGGCTAGTTGAGGAAGTTCATCTCCTTAACTCACGTCTGTTAATGAAGGGACAACCCCATATAAAGGACATTTCAAAGGATCAATCAGACTATGTAAATAGTCCTATCTCTTAAATTCACAAACAACTCAGCTACTTAAAGAAAAACTTTGAGTAAAAAAAAAAAAAATAGCCCCACTGCATTTTGTTAATGCAAAGCAGGCACCCAAACCATTTAATGAATGTTATGTGAAAACTGCAGAGCTTAGGATTTTGAAGGGGGTTGCTTATTTTTAAGAAAAAGAGTAAAAGGCTTTTTTTTCCTTGGGAATGAAGCGTTTCATTATGATAATTATTTCACCTCTATATTAAACGTATGAAAACAGAAATGTTCCCTTTTCACAGAAGCAAAACTTTTATTTATCAATTTTCTGTTTCAAAAATAAAGGTGTTAAGCATTAACCTTACATCACACTGAAATTATTATCTTTGCCACCCTGAATTTTCTGAAAAACCTAATTCTGTGACAGAGCAGTACAACTTCTCACTCACTCTTCAGTAGGATAAACAACTGTATAAGGGACCTGCCAGCACAGAGGGGATTTAAGCTTTAGGTTTATAGGCCTGATTCTTATGAGGCACTCTGAAGAAAACTGTTGTTCTCAATGAAGACTGTACAGTTAATAGCAAGACTGAAAGATCAGTCTCTTTTCTTTGAGATTCTGTGATGATCTTCATGCATGGGCTGTTGGATAGGACCTTTGAGGCTTATTACGCTACCACACAACCAAGTGAATAGACCTTTTGGCTACAGAAGTTATTATACAGACAGTCTTACCGAATCCCTCATGATGGTGAGAAAAGTTCTTTTAAAGAGGATACAGAACTGGGTTAGGCAGCTGGCAGAGAAGCTGTGGCAGCCTTCTGTGGAGGAGGAATCCTGCGGAAACACATAAAAGAATAAACTTCTTTCTTTGCAGTATCTTGCTTAGTTTTCATTCACAAAACCCCGCTCTCATCAGTTGAATGTGCCCAGAACTTCTCCACTGACTGAGGATTTAAATTCTCTTCCTCCCCCTCCAGCCTCAAGTCATGTCCATTAGTCGTGATAAACAAAATACCTCTTCAGAAGGTCGGTGCCAGAGGAAGGGATTCAACTCATTCTCACCACCAACATCTCTCTTGTAGTCTGTGTCACATATCCTCTCCCGTACTGCCCTTACCAGCCGGCCATTCTGGTCTCCATATTCACCAGATGCCACTTCCATAACTACAAAAACCAGAAGGTAAGTTACTAGTTTACACTCCTGACCAGTTACAAGCCTTACTATTAGATGCCCTTGGTTCTGTAGCACTGACAGAAACAGGAGTTTTGTCTAGAACAGGCTCTAAAATGCCACATGCAAATTCATCTGTATACACATATAGTTAAATGGATCTTTCTGTAAATCTTCAGAGAGTTCTCTTAATCCTAGAAGTTAAATGAACCATTTCAGAGAAAAGACAGTGAATAGGGGATAGTCTTAGTAATAAAAAAATGGCAAAAGTCTATTTTTGTGGTCCCTACTGCTCCTTTGGAATTAAGAAACAACAGTGAAAAAACCCTCAAAGCTATTAGCTGTACAATACCACAGTGGCATTGTTCAAAATAAAAAGCAGAACACTGGAGCCACTTTGAAAAGCCACTAAGATTAATTACTACGGAACATTGAAGAATATGTTTTATCTTTGATTTCCTGGAACTGGCCTTTCACTGGAGAGAAATATTCACTAAATTTTACCACTAGATGGCATTAAAATTACTTTGAAAAAACTTGAATAATTTTATTTTGGATTTGGTACATCTATGTACACATGTACATACACATATATGTACAGAAGTATAAAACACACCATGGTCCCGATTACCCTAAAGGTGCTATTTAGATACAAAATAAATGAAAAAAATTATTCAGGTTGTCCTTACCAAAATCTGCTGGATTGTGGTAGGTTGGGCAATTCAAACCCAAATCTCTCAAGTAAGGGACAAGGTTTAATACCTTCCCACGGTAAATGCATTGACCTTGACTCAAAACATAGAGCTGGAAAACAAGGCAAGGAAAAGAAACAAAAAACAACAAAGAAAAAGAAAAACGTGAAATAGCATCACAATATTTGAACCTGCTATCTGTATGACAGCAATCCATGAACCTAATGACTTCTAGCCCCTTTGGGAAGAACACTTTGAGAAGATTTGTCACCACTTGGAACTAGCTTTGCATGGAATTGCAGCTAACGGAAAATGAAATGCTTAATGTTTGCATTCTGCAAAAATCCCCTCCAGGACTTAAAGTACATTAACACAGAAACAGACTTAATTCCATTCTTAGACACATGCTGAAAATAGGCAAGAAACTGCAGAGATGAGCCATCTAATTTCCAGACATTACAGATATTTTGGGCTGGGAGACAAGATTGGTGAATGCAGGAATGGAAGGAGAGGTGGAACAGCACAGCAATGGGAAACAGCTTGATTATTCTTACTTTTAGCCACACTATTGGCTTTAAATAAACCTCCTTGCCAGACTGGCAGTCTGCAAGAACTTATTCACCTGTGGTGTAGTAGGTTTTCTCTTAGCTCTCATAGATCTAATTTAAACCTCCTAAAAACATTAAAATAAATTTAAATCTAACCTAAACACGCATCCTGCTGTTAGGTTGGAGAAAAGGTCTTCAAATGACTTAATTTCAACTATCATTATTTCTCAGGAGTAAGCTCTTCTGAATTTACACCTGTATAGCTCGTAAAAGAATGCGTACAAGGAACACTGCAGACATCGGCACTAAAGCTCTCTTGCTCTTAAAGTTACCCCACTTTATTGACAGCTGTGTACCCAGAAGCAGTGATGAGTGAAGGCATGAAAATCCTAAGTGTGATAATCATGACTTCACAAACATACCAGCCAGATTCTTTAAAAAAGAGAAGAAAAAGATAAAACATAACCAGAAAGTGTATTTCGCTCCTATTTATTTAATTTATTTGATTTGGAACCATGAAGTAGAATTATTCATGTTTTTACTTGTATGTGTAGACTTGAAAGTACAACCTACCTAAACCACATATGAAGAGAAAGAGTTTGAGAATGATACCTGATCAAATAACTCAAACAGTTTAGCACTGGGCTGGTGAATAGTGCAGATGATGGACCTGCCGCCCTGGGCTAAAGCCTTCATCAGAGACACAACCTGGAAACACGATGCACTATCCAAGCCGCTGAATAAAAAGAAAGAAGTATGTTATCCACAGGTCCGTAAGCACCCCTCAAAACTAGCACACGTATTTGCTACACTGGTCTCTCACTATTATCCTTTTATAAATTTTCTCTGTAGCAGTTTAATTTTATCATATGCCAACCTTATGCTTGTATTTCTCCATCAGTCTTTTAATTATGTTGGAAGCGTGCCTGAGAATAAAAAATAGAGTATTCTCAAAGCTGCCTTAAGGGACTTCTACATTTTAGGTCTGCAGATTTAAATGCTCCCAACTTTAATGAACAGATACATATTCATAACTCTCCCAGCCTCCTCTTAGACTGATCACATTATTTGATTCTAAATATCTTACATTCATTATTAAAAGTCACACTTCAAAATGCTTATATTCAAGCTATCTCTGCTTGAAAAAGAAAACTCATGCCACAGTCTGAAAACATTTTCCTCTCTCTCTTCCTTCCTGTCTCAGTTTGTGTCTCCCTTAAAAATCATTTATAGTCCCATGGTCTGGTGGTTACAGCTGCAATCCACGGCACTAAGTACCCAAACCGAATTACTTCTTGTGGCCTTATTCAGTACTTAGAGGCGAAACAAAATAAGCCTTTTCCAAGGACCTAGTGATGAATAACGTTTCTGCAGCCCTCTTCTACTGTTTAAAGCAATATTTGTCTATCTTTAGTTTTTGGCCTTGAAGTACCTGGTCGGTTCATCAAAAAACATGACAGGAGGATTGTTCACCAGCTCCAACGCAATGGCAAGACGCTTTCTCTGGCCTCCAGAAAGACTCCCAGTCCTCGTATTGGCACATGTCAGCAAACCGAGGGCTGTCAATATTTCCTTTACCTAGAGGAAACACAACGATGTGTCATTTAAATTTATTAGCACAAAAGAAAAGCCTCTTCACTGATTTTCATGGAGAATGTAAACTAGCTCATTAGTTTGTTTCACCACACCCACACCAAAGCCTCTCTAATGTAGCATTTATTAGATTCAGTAGGACTTAACAGTCTACCCTTTTGACCCAAATTTTACTTGTTTATCCTACAGGACTTGTCTCAGTAAGGAAGCCTTGCCTGTGAAAATGGAGCAGAAATCAGTTCTTCTATAGCACTCCTTGGATATGGCACTGATACAAGAACCTCACAGCATGTAAGGAGTTACTACAGAGTTGGAACCAAGAAGCTTCTTTCAATGCAACTTCTAGGCTGTATTTACAAGGGATTGGAGAACTGTGCAACAAAAATCAGTGGTTTCTATAGAGCAATGATCTCTTATCTGTTCTTCACAGTCTACTCTTTAAAGTGAGGCCATGGATTTTAAAGTGTTTTCATTCTCCTCAGAGCCAATTCAGTCGTCACATGTAGTCTCAAAGGTTTGGGATTTCCTCAAGGCACATCCACAGGAGGGGCACAGCTTGCCCCAGGGTCTATGGAGCAAAAGAACAATCCCAGCTGCTGTGAATTTTTGTTTCAGTGATTGTAGATCTGGCCTGGTAGCCCTATATAAAGAAAATAGCTCTCTGGTATCAGTAAAAACACAGATGTAAAAGTGAGTTAATCCAAGCTACACTGCTCAAGCAATTAAAAAAATCTATCACTTAAACAGTAGAAAGTCCAGACATTTAATACTTCACTTAAGTATAGGAAAAGCAGTCCTTTTTTCTTTTTTCTTTTTTTTTTTAAAGTAGTAGTTGCTTGGATGCATGGAGTTTTCCAGAAAGGGCAGCTAACATGGTAAACATTGGTTTAAACAACCAGGGCCAGACCCTTCATTTGTCCTGATTATAATTTCCAGGAGCTACCTCTCTCAGTCAGAGGGGGTGAAAAAAGAACAAAATTCACTAATCGTCGTTCTCAGAGAGAAGACCCCAACTACCTCCTTCCCTTTATCTCTAGGAAGGATGCTATGGGACATGGGCAGCACAAGCTAGGTCAACTTGAAACGTAAACCAAGGTTCACTGGATGGTTTTTCACTTGTCCCTGTTTTAAACAAGCACCTGTAATCTTGCTAACACAAGTGCAGAAGTTCATGAAATTTATCTATGATAAATGCTTGCCTTACAATTTACAACAATATAATGAATGATCTAGTCCAGTACAGGCCAGTAACACTAACAGGAAACTGACTGCCCTTCTAATATGTGTTGAATAAATGCAGACAACACAGGTTTTTCCTCAAAGAGCTCTTTCTAATTACAGTGACAATGTGAACAAGTGAACTAACTTGCTTGGCCTAACTTACTAAAGTGTAAATGAATTAAGACTTTCAAAGTGCAAATAAAATTAACATTTGTTACTAAACAAATGTATTTTCCAATTAAAAAAAAAATCTGTGTTTAACTTATTTTTTTAAAAAAAGTATTTGAAAGAATCAAAGAAATCTTAAAGCTCCTCTCTGGAGCTCTTTCTGATTTTCAAGGATTCTCTGAGATTGAAGAAATACCAAATGTTTATTTATCTATTTGGAAATAAATACAGACAAAGGACAGTCACAAAAATGGCTGCTCTACCTTTGAAGCTGCCACAGTTTTCACATTTCTGGCAAAGGGCATAATTCTCACCAGGTGGGTCAGAAGCAGTTTCACCTTCTCCTTTATAAACCTCTGCTTAAGAATCACGTCAGCTACTGTAAGAGGTGTCTTTTACCAGAGTAAGAGACTCCTCTGAAACTATTAAGTGCAGCAAGTTAGATTCAGGCCTCCATCAGACACGAAAAATGAATTAAGCTGGTATTTGGGGTAGAACAGGAAGCCTCTCACGTTCCTGAGACAGCAAACCACAACTTTCTCATGTCCATGTTCCATTGCCACTCCTGTGTCCCCTCATCTCCTCCACCCTCCTGCACTTCCTTTCAGTTGAGTCCTGCAAGGTGGCTTCTTCCAGTTACCTGCATGATTTCCTTATTTGTCCACAAAGAATCTCCTCAGTGCATGGCTCTAGGAGCACACAATGCACCAAAATTAAAATCTCACCCTTCTAGTTATGAAAAAGAACAATGAAAAATCCTGGAAAGTCCAAAACTTGAATTTTACAAGAGTATGTATAGCAAAAACATTGGAAGCTTCCTATATCAATAGTAACTCCCCTTTCACTGGTGAGACAACTGAGTTGGTAAGCCACTAGAAGATTTGCCCAGAGTAACCCAGATGTCCCTAACAAAGGTAGAAGGAGCAGTCAGCTCTCTTGGGTAAATAAATCTGTGTTAGCCATGGGGCTATGTTATTACATGAGCACCATTAGCCGTCAGCATAACCCCCACATAACAGAGGCTTTCTCCTCGAGGAGGCAGTATAGGAGAGGTCATAATGTCTCCTAGTTGGTGCTGTAAAGTCTTATGTCAGCTGCAGGCAGAAGCAGGACATTACTGCAAATGTGCAAGGCTAAATTGTGCAATTCATCCCCAGCATTTTAGAAAAGCTATGTGCATGTTTTGGCTTGGTTTCTTACTTGTCCAGACCTTGGTCACCCAACACAGCTTCAAAATACATTACTCTGTATCTTAACTGCATTAACCTGTCCAGTGTAATAATAGGCCCACCAGCAGAGCCATAAAGATCAATGCCTTCAAACACGAGCACAGAAATTTCTGCAGCAGTTACAAGAACTGCTGATTTTTTTTGAGTCCTTGGAAAAATGAAGGCGTACACTCCCCATTGCCAGACATGACTCACCACACACGAGATGCCTAAGCTCTCAGACATGTAAGAGAATCTACGGTGCTAAGGAACATTAAAAAGAATCCTACAAAACTTGTGAATTTAGATCTTTTATTATTATCTACTCAGTCTCATACTGAAAGCAGCTTTCATAGAGACTGTGGTAAACATTCCCCCATAATGATACTTGTCAACTTTGAGGTTATGATGTATTCTATCATTACAAGTCCTATGTAATTAAATGTTAAATAAACATGTCTGCTTTAGAGAGCTCACTTCATGGACCTCTTTGGCATCCCCAAAAATTCTCAGTTTGATGGACAATATACATACCATTTCTCTCCTGCCTTCATCTTTCTCTTGAAGCTTCAGATGAGCAGATACCTGGAATGCAATACAGTGGAGTTTGATTTTGAACTGATCTGAAGCACAACAACCAGTTACAGTGAATGCTTCAGGCACTACACCCTAATGTACCATTTAAATCACTTATTTCAATCCAAGTTTCTATATGAACTGTAATGTTCAAAGCACAAGCATCATATGCCTGTGCAGTAGGTACCTGAGTAGAATCTGACTTTTAGCAATCACTCAAGCATTTGACAAAAAGCATCTAAGAAAGAAAGACCCTTCTGCAAGTCAAACAGCCTGAGGGGAAGATGAGAGAGACATGTTTTTGCACTGCCACCAACTTCCCAGGCAATGCTAGAATTAAGTTATTTGTGCTTCATCCATGTCATAAGGATAACCAACATCTCCAGGATGTGAACCAGTGAGTAGAGAAATAAATAATCTTGTGAAATATGTCATCTGCTGCCCTAGGAGGCAGCTCCACAAAACATAATGATTAACCCTCATTAGAAGCAATTAAACTGTTAGGTAATTATTTTTGTCAGAGCCTTGATTGATTAATTTAGACAGCAAGTATCATCTGGGCCCAATTCTACAAAAGTGGTCCTATGGGATTCTGACTACAATGTTCAAGTAAACAAAGAGAAGGAAAACTTCCTCACAGAGAAGTGCTTTTGTAGAGAATTAGCCACATAAAAACTGCAGTGATTTCTTCTGGCCTTAATATTGGTGAATTGATGCTGGCATACAGTATATGCAACCTCAGCCTTATTTTGATAACATCCTCTGCGAAAAACTGGCTCCTTTCTCAAACTGAGCAACAGCCGTTTCTAGACTGATTGGTTAAGCTGGCAATTGGTAAACTTCTAGTAAACTTCTTGATGCTATGAAAAACAGTAAGAAGGATTTATGTTGCCTGTAAATCTTGGGATTATTCTGTTCCTGTTGTTTTCCTGTGACGAACTGTGTGAGATTTTATACAATAACTTTGTTAAAGAAGACACACAAAAAAGTAGAAGTAGCAGAGAGACCATGCTCAAGTCAAAACAGCACTTTGCAGTCAGAACATGGAAGATGGGAAGAGAGAGACAGGTTACTCATCCACCACCCATGAAAAAAAAACGTCTCTACAAAGGCTCATCATGTGCAGAATTTCAGATTCCATTCTCTAGGTCTAAGGAGTAGAGGCCTAGATCTTCTTCCAAATCACAATGCTAGTTACAAATTGAAAATGATAAAGCTAAAGAAGCTCAGAGAACCTCTAAAAGGGTAAGACAGAAACTGAACTCAAAGCATCATCAAAGTCCAAGCACTTTCACTGAATGAGATCAAACAGAGAAGATAACGGCTCATGGCATTACCAGGTGGAAGAACACGCGCACAATACAAAAAGAGCTTTCCATTTTCTCCCACCCGAACAAATTAGAGCAATAAACAAAGCTCACCATCATAGCTTCCTGGACAGTCAGGTGAGGAAGGAGCATGTCGTCTTGCATGATGTAGCAGGAGACTTTGCGAAAAGAGCGCAGGTCACGAGGCTGTCCATTGATGAGAATTTCTCCTTTCATTCCGGTCTCTCTGAAACAGACCGAGAAAACAACCAGGGGTGAATCTTGCCTTCATTTGTGCTGTCATAGCCTTGAGAGTGTGGAAGTCTTACCTAATTATTGCCCACTATGGAATAAAACTGATAGAGTGGATAGAAATTAATTCATTTCATGATTGCACTTTCATAAGGTGTTTTATGCAATGTTGCTGAAAATTTTACTCAAAGTTAGTACAAAAAAAACGTCAGCTCATTCAGGTGATTTTTTTTAGGTTTCTCTATCTTGTTCCTTATGCCCTAATGTCAACAACACAGAGACACTTTGTACTTGGCTATACACCAGGGGATTCAGGAAGATGAACCACAGTCACTTCACACATTGCAGTTTGGTCAAGAAAACATCAACATTATCAAAGTGATGACTAAAAAGGGTCATTTTTTATAGTGTTTATAAAACGTGATCCAAAAACTATCACAAACATAAGACACTGAGTCAGATTTGTTGCACAGCTAGAAAGGAGAAAATTTTTCTGTGTGTTTTGGACTTTAAATTGCTTCCTATTTTTGGATCAGACTTGTTAACAGATAAATCCTAAGTGACCAGAACAGGACAAACAGAAAAAAATATAAGCAATAAAGAACCTAATTCAAACTCTGTGAAATACCTGTTTTCTACAAAGAAGCCATCAGGCTAGGTGATCTTATTTGAGATTTTCATTGCTACTTACCTGTAACCTGCCAGAATGTTCATAAGCGTTGACTTCCCAGCTCCTGAAGGACCCATAATTGCAACAAGTTCTCCACTGTTGAACTTCCCTGAAATTCCTTTCAAAAGGGTCTTATAACCTGAAAGAAGAAAGAAAAGTTCACTGAACCTTTCACAATCATGTCGGGCAGAGGGGGAATGAGGGGATAATTAAAGTTATTAAAGTTCATTTCCACTAAACAATGATGTCAAATAGGCATTAGCAGGTACCTACTGAGAGGCTGATGCTAAGATTACCATACTGCAGTAGCTACAAAAGCCAAATTCTGAGTGGGGGCGGCAACCTCCTCCTGCTACACAAGTAGTATGGTGGGATTACAGGATCACACACTCTTGATTCACTCTAGGAAAATTTTCAAACAGGGCAAAGAAGCCTTGCTACCATTTTCTAAGCGTCTTATCAGAGTATTTTACTAGGACGCTGGCATCTCCATTAAAATATCTAATATTCCACCACTAATGTAGCTCCATGGCCTTGGAGCAGACTGCCCTCCAATGACTGCAGCTTCAATGCCAAAATTCTGCCCTCTCACTGGAACAACAACTTCTTGGAGAGTAAAGCCGTGACCTCAAAGGCAAAGCCCAGTGCTTTTCTTCATTCCCTGCCTAAAGTGGTATGACAAGAAACACAGCAAAAGGAGGCACGTAGGGAAAGACAAACCTGCTTAATTTTCTTAGTATAAGAACTCTCTTATCATAAGAACTCTAAAGGCTTGTCTAGACAGGGAGACTGACCACAATTACTTCATAAAAATAATTCCTAGGGAAATACTTACTCCAGGTTAAGCACATGCAGGGTTTTTTTCTCATAGAGAGCAAAATTTTCCAACAAAAACATTCATCTCATGCTGTCATGCTCAAATCCACAGCAAATACTCTTCTCCAAGCATTTCTCAGCCCATGAGGAAAGCAGTACCCAAGACACCTATCTCTAGAAATATTGGAACCTACCATTTTCATGGCAAATGTCCTAGAAAATGTAATTGAGCAAATGTATCAAAATAATAGGTTTCTCAAGTGCCTTTTTAAAAACAAGCCCATAACTTTTAATTCTAAACTCTTGTCCTGGACCTGAATGAAACAACTTGTTTGGAAGCTACAAGATATCATGGGAATGAAAACATCAGTGTATCCACATCGCCTGCTTATGGCACAAGTCCTAAGAATAAAAGCAACGATAATCTACCAAAAAGAAAAGCTAGTTCTAAGAAAGAAACCCATGGCACCCCAGCAAGTTTGTCACTCATGCCAATCTCACCACCCAAATCAGCATGTGAAAGAAAAGTGCAAGGAAGAGATCAGACCTTTCAAACATGACAGTATTTACTAAACAGGATCTATAGTGACAAAGTCCTTCATACTGCCACTTAAACGTAATGAGAACCAGTTACCTCCCAAGCCTATTAAATCTGTAAGGGATTCAAACTTTACCACCAATTACCTGCATTACACACACATCCGCCACACACACAAGTTACATACAGCTGGGAATTCCTTCTCACACTGGTCAAAAGTTGGCCAAGTTGGCTTGTCATTGACTTCCACTGGGATGGGATTTGTTTCACCAGGTCCCACATGTAGTGCAGGGGTAAAGCACTCAGTGATGTCTCTCTGCTCCCTGTCTGCCCCACAGGGCAGTTCAACATGACAGAACATCACATGGCAACATTTTCTATTGTATGGGCATGCTCTGACCCAGATTTCCAGGGTAAAAGATTCTTGTCAGGGTTTTGTAATAGTCAGCTCACTGTGAGTTTCAAGATCAGGACAGTAAATATTGCACATACATATAGGGGAACATAAAGAATGTGTACTGTCATGAATACTGAGGGAGGCACAACTCATCGTCTGAAAACACGTATCAACGTACGTACCATTACCTAAAACTGAAGCCTTTCCCCTCGCTACATATGACTGTGAGATTTAACATTGCATCCATTAAAGTCACTTTTCCAAACATAATTTCACAAATGATACTCAGTTTACCTTTAATTGCAGTATCTTCCCCCTCATTACCTGCACTTGTTTCTGGCCCTCTGACGGAGATTTCCATTTTAAGTATTCTGAACACAATGTTAAATCAGAGCGGGTCACATCTCTGCAACTCATTTGCAAAACAGTAGAGGAACATGATGTAAGAAGAGATGGATAAAACTATGAATTTTAGATCAGAATCCCAATCACAGGCATTTTAAGTTGCCACGAACTAAAAACTATCTCTTTCTTTTGACTGGAAGCACATAAGAAGTCTTTCTATCACAAAGGTTAATTTACCACAAAAATATTTCACACTGTAGCAGTTTGTGTGGTGCCCAGTATAATCCTTCATAACGAATTAAAGCCCGTAAGTAACCACAGTCTTCTCTCTCAGAATATTGAGGCTAATCTTTAACTGAATCAGTTGACCTAAAACTTCTATATTGGGTCACATGTCTTCCACAAGAAACAGATTATACATTTGTAGGCGATTGTATTCTTACAGTACAGGGACTGTTTCGTATCCATCTGCCATATACTAGGAATTTCTGACCACCTTCAATCCCAGTTTACCTGGCCCACCTTGTTTTCCTTAGGCTATCAGTTCACTATCCATGCAGCATGGAGTTTTGGTACGCCACAGTTTAATGAAAGGCTGAACCTAAAAGCAAACTCACCCCAAGACAGCTGCATATTACGGGCCATATAGTTTGAGCACTAAAGCAGCTGTCTCCTTTTGGACCTGACTTAAAGCAGGACCAAGATTAGCATCATGACTTCCAGTTATTTATCTTCAAACTTTTGATTGCCAATGGAAAATAGCTTAGATCTCTTCCATTTTCCAGTGTCCCCTCCTGGGGTTAATGCAACCTCACCCTTAAAAATCTATTTAGGGGCTGATGTCTATGGGAATCCAAATAGTTTTCAAGAACTACTTAAAATATAAATTTGTCAACAGAACAGTAATACACCATCAACAACCAGAACGAGCACTCAGCACCTTCTACAGTCCCACCCACGAAAAACAATACAAAAAGTAAGAAACCAAAACTGAAACAGAAAATTAAAGTGATGCAATTTTTTTTGGTCTTAATTTCACCTCACATTGCATTCCAGAGTTCAACTGCTTCTCTTGAGAAGCAAAATGTGTTTCGTTTTCCCATGTTAGGATTTCCCATGGAAAGCAAACTCCAGGCACTGTGCTGTTAGACCAGATTTGCAGCCAGAAGCACATGACTGGCCTGAACAGATGCCCATTCAAGAGGCGGATTTCCCCCACGGCCTGGCTGCAGCACAAAGCCCACAGCAGCCCCTTGTTTAATGAGCTGATAGAGGGTGACCTCTTGTCTTTGATGAAGATGCTAGGGGAGCTCTCACTGCTCAAGTCACCATAACATTTGCTACAGGATTCAGCAAGGAAGAAAAACGTTGATGGTTTTATCTGCTTCTTCACGGATTTTACCAGGATTTCCGAGAACAATTAGTTTTAAAAATCCCACAAAAATTATGATTAATCTGGAAAAGAAGCAAGCTGCCCCCTCCTCATACTTAGGGTGGGAGCACACACTTCAGAATGTATCTGAATCAGCACCAGAAGAGACATAACCAAAATTCACTCCTACCCTTACAGTGAATTTCCTCAGGTAAATACCGTCTCTAGGTTTTTGACTAAAATGCTTCATTCATTTGCATTTCATTGCCAGTAATATACTCATTTGTTAGTCAGAGAAATGACACACAGACTCCTAGAAGTTTCTAGGCATTGTAGCCTAATTCCACATCCATCAATAGGCACCAAGAGCACGGCTTGGGTCCCAGGTGAGCGCAGCAAGCTTTCCCTAGTTGCTGCAATTAGAGCAGGATTTGCTCTTCCCAACATATCTGAACTGTTTCTCTTTCATCACAAGCTCTTCTGAAGGTAGGAAACAGCTGTTGGCACCCTGCAAGTACCACGGGCCTGAAATTGCTCTAAGGTTTCTCAGAAAATTCACTATAGCAAAGAGGTAACGTGGGGAATTTCAACTCAAACAGCTCAAGTTTGGCAAAATTATAAAAGATTGAAAACTGAGCCACAAAATAAGCAGCATTTGGCACTTAAATGTCAAAACTGAAGACATCATAGCCTGCTCTTTCCACACTCTCAGGTAGAAGTGCATCATTTCTTTATTAAAAGAAAATATACAATGACTATATTTCTATATCTCTGTGGTGCTTTTTTAGATGGAGTGTGATGTAATCCCGCTCTGAAACATTCAACTGGAAATACAGAAGACACCTCTGGCAAGTACTATATTACCCTGCCTTACTTTAATACCTTCAACAAGCAATGTGCTTTTTAAACAGCAATTTAAATTTCAATACACAAATTTGTTCTTTTACAGTACCATCACTCAAATTGTTCACTAAATCGTTGAGAGAAACCACAGCAGTTTCTTGGCACTGTATCCTGACCCTGTTCCATTAAAGAAACTTCATTGCATTTTCCTATTCTAAAATTTATAGGCTTAAACCTAACCTCATTTCCTCTTGTTTCAATCAAAAAAAGCTATGCCAAAGTCCAGGGAACTCTCCAACACAAAACCTGAATAAGGGAAACTGGAATCAAGATGTCACATCCATCTCTCTCCGCTTGAGGCAGGATCAGAGAGTCCTCCTGTCATGGAAAAGTGCTCCTAGCAAATTCACGACTTTGCTGTTGCCCCTGAGATCCACAGTACCCACACAGCGATGGCTACAGACCATTCCCTGGATTACCTACTGCGCAACCACACAAGTAAGGGAAAAGCAGGATAACCTGATTGCATAGCATATTAACAGGAAAGTTAGTGACTTATGGAGAAAGAGATTGCAGAAGTGGAAAACATCCTCATGATATCTGGCAGACATTTCATTTGTAGACTTTTCAGATTTATATCAGAAAACTGAACAGCTGGGGAATGCTGGCAGAAGCTCTACAAAGAACCACAAAATGAGAAACACACACGGAGATAACAGCCCAAGGCCAGATTTACACTAGAAACATTTGTAGATGTAATAAAACATTAGCTAGGAAACATATTTCTTTAGCATTTTTATATCAGTGAGAAGTCCATACACCTAGATGTAAATATGCCGACAACAAATCCTCTTGTCCTTCTCAATCTATTATTCACTTCCTGCATCTCAGCCCTTGTTCTCACTCCTGAGAAGAAGCCATTGTCACAGCAAAACACCTACATGTTTACTGGTAAAGACTACACCCATCTGCTTCATCTAACAGACTTTTTCATCCTGCGGGGCAGGGCAGGCAAGGAGGCAGCACAGGGATTTCTCCAGAGTGCCTGGAGAAAGCTACCCCATATCACCGTCCTATGGAGTCTCTCTCTATCTCCTCGTGCTTTTACTCTGCTCTGTCCCCCCTGCACCAAGTGAGCACCTTCCTAAACCCCAGAAGCAAGTATGCACTTACAGAAGACCACCAGGCTGGTGCTGCACAGCATTAAGGGCAGTGACAGTGAATATCTTGCATTTATTGAGCTACTTTTGGAGCGCACAGCCACAGTCACATCATCTATCTGCACATGAAAAGAGGTGCAGGTTCCTCTTCTTTGCACATAAATAACACAATTGTGCATATAAATTAGCTCCTGATGATTTACAGCTCCATTTTACAACTCAGCAGTCACACAGCAATCCACTTTGTGCATGTGAACAGGATAGCCGCACTCACGCCAGGAGATGGCACGGAGCGACTAGCAGCCATTGGAAGGTCATGGCTCAGTACGTGAGTCTGCGCTATTCGGAGCATAACAGTTTCAGAAGCAGCTTAAAGCAAGAGACGAAGATGTTACTGAACTGGGCAGTGTCCTCCTGCCCTCTCTCCCCAGGACACCTTCCCATCACTTTCCCTGAAGCAGGATTTCAAGCGCATCTATACAACAAGTGAGGACAGCAAGCCCATCCACCTGGAAACCACTCCTGGGAAATAAGACCAAAGAGGGTTTGTTTCCAGCTGCATGGGCTGCAGGATGGTCACTGCCAGGACAAGACAGAACGGTTCACAAGCAGGGCAGGGAGGTGGGACAGCCCCTTCGGCAGGTGGGGACCTTCCAGCACTTTGTGCCACCCAGGAATCCTCTCCTGAGATACCTTTTCTGTTTTGAAACACAACCAGGACTTGCAGTTTAATGAAATTATCCCTTATGCGCAATTATTGCTGAGCCATTCAAGCCATTTCATTCCAAACCGGATTGCTTGTTTGCTGTATTTTAGTGTAAAACAACAATTAAACCACTTCCCAATGAGAAGACAGAGACACTTAGGGCTTTTCACCTACATCAAAATTAGTTCAAAGCCAGAGAGTTTCTGTAAATTGGCAAATCATCAGGAAAGTGTTTTCCATGTATTTCTAATTCTGCTATTAACCAGCCAGGGCACCATGTTTCCCACTCACTACAAAGGCACAGAACACTTTCGTCTCAGTGGCATGGACTGGGTTTGTTATTGTTTAAGCAAGAGTTTGTAAATTTTCCGATGAGAGGGATTATCTTTATCAGCTAATAATTATTTAAATAATTCAAATTTCAAAAAACTCTTTATGGGGGGTATTTAAATGGCCATTTCTTTCCCAAGCTCCCTACTGACTTCAAACAGGAGTAAGTTAATTACAGGTACTGGTACTTGGGAAGAAAAAAGAGGCATCTTTTAACTTCCAGAAAATGTGTGTGACAGAAAGAGCTCTCCTGACAAACACAGTGAAAAAATATACTGCTGTACTAATAGGAATTTTCCTAATTGTATATTGGCCTAAACTGTACCTCTATAAAGCCTGGGGGACAAAGTCACACTAGAAATAATAAATTAAGTTTAAGGTAACTGTCTACAAAACAAAACATCTCTGTAAACTCACAGGTTATTGGTTCACGGCTTCCATTATTTTTTTGTGTATGACAAGGGGATAAACCTTTTTATGAATAATTTTTCCCCTGAAGATTTAGAATCCACACATCCACATATTTCTATTCTATTCACACCTCTCTCAGAGATGTAGAACAATAGGATTTTCCATTGTCTAAGCTCTGAGCCCTGCTTTAGGACAATTAAGGGAATTTACAATTGTAATGTGTTCTTGCACCTTGCCTCACAGAAACGACCTTCGTTATGTAAATGTCTACAAACTGGCATGCCAGGCACCAGAAGAGCAGGACAGAGAGGGCAGAAAAGCTAAGTGAGTGCTTGAAGTTACCAAATCAAATTCCTTTGTCTCAAAGTCCTTTCCAATTCAGAAATGAGGAATACATTCCTCTCAGCCTAAAGATATAAGAAGTTTTTTATGCTCTACAGAAAGAGAAAAAAAAAAAGTAAGAAGAAATCCCCCGTGCAGCAGTGCCCTCTTTCTTTGTGGTGGACTAAACTGCATTTCTTAATATAGCCCACAACCAGGCCCTCTTAAACATACTGCTCTTGATCCACAGCTGATTTCCCACTTAGTGATCATGGGACGGATTATGCATAACTGGGATGGAGAGCTTAGCCCATGCTCACAGACAGCCTTGTAGCATTCCATCTACCTAATTTTATATATCTAGAAGTTTGACGCTTAACCTAAATTCATCATTTAGGACCCATAAATTACCAATAGTGAGAAACAGGCACACCTAACAGGTCATTAATTCTACCTATTTTGCATTCCTCTTCCGCTGAGGGATAAATAACCCCTCTGGAAGTGCATCTTTAACTGTAGTGGGAGTCCAGGACAATTAGCTTAGACTAGACACCAAAACGCTAGATGCTGTGACAAATCTCATTCTTTTCCAACAAAACAATTTCTGATTTCAGTATCAGTCACAAATAAAATGGATATCAAGACATTTTTTGTGTTTTTTGAAAGTGAATTTGATCGTGGTCCTTCATTTGCTTGCATGATTGCAGTAACTGAGCACACAAATTGCACACGCAAAATCTTCAAGCTGGATTTGCACTCCACATGTTCAGATGCTTCCTATGAATGTATCAAGAAGAGCACCCTGCTCATGTTCAGGATGTACAAATGTACCATGTGTTTTTACTTTATCATTAGTATTTAGTACTTCACTCTCTGATAACTGGGGAGAGTTCAAAACTCAAGGGATTTTTGCTTCAACCTATCTACTAGCTCAAGAACACAGCACTGTATTGGTAGCACTTGTTCAAACTTAGCCAAAACACCTCTGGTCCTGCTTGGCAGGATGGCTGGACTTGATGATCTCCAGAGGTCCCTTCCAACCCCTAACATTCTATGATTCTATGATCTCAAAGCCTGAAAAAGCCTGAAAAATCGTAATGTGCTTTGGAAGATTAGATGCTAACCAAAAGCTAAATGTTTGACAACAAACTTTTAACCATTTTGTGTGGGGGGGGGGATGGGGGTACCTCAGATTTTATTTCTATCAGTGTACTTCCTTTGTGCTAAACTTCTCAGGTAACTTCCTTTTGTGGCAAGTCAGTAAAATACGAAGTAAACTGGAGCCTAAAGAGACATCATGAGCCCCCAAGCCAAGATTTATGACATGAAATCCCAAGTTACTGCAGGCCATGTCGTATAATAAAAGATGGCAACCCAGATGAGAAACTGAGTTCTAGCAGAGGAAGAATCTTAAACCAAACTGTAGATTATAAAGAATCTGAAAGGTTCCTTTAATTTCATTGTTCTCTCAGATCCCTGGACTAGATATTAAGCTTATGCAAGGCATTGGATCTGACAGTCCACATTACGCAGGCAAACAAAGAAAAGCTCTGACTAAGTAAAGGTTTCACTCTTTTGAAACTTCGAAATAAGAGTTGTGTGCATTATGCCCTTTCTCTATTATGCAGGCTGCTCGTAGCATTACTTCAGTATCTGAATACTTCTTTTCTTCAGAGTAACTAATTATATATGACAATCTGTTAGGCTGCAAGTTCTGCAACCCCCTGATTTTGAATTTGAAGGTTCAATAGATGATACAAACTCACTCATCTTGGATGGCTGTATCACATCTGCTGGCCAGGCAATGTTTCTCTATAAACAGGATGGGTTTTACGTACACAGAATCCACACCACCAACTAACAGGAGACTGAAGTGCCTGCAAGTAGACATGGAATTTACAGACTTTCTTGAAACAGGTTCCTCCGAGAGTATGGAGGAGAAGAAAAGGAGCCAGTAGCATCATGGACACATCTCCTTGCTCCTGCAACTATTGATTACACCGCCCCAGCATGCTGTGAGATGAACGAATGTTGTGCCAGCCTCCTTTATTTCTATGCTCTTTATGGCTATGACCAGGCAGAGCTGAAGTGTGTAACTCGTTGATGCAACCTGAGCCCATTAACAGGAGCAGGTAACTACTAGACAGTCTTCTTGTTAAAGAAGTATCTCATACTGGTCAATAATAGTACCACTGGAACAGCCGCTCTGAGCCTTTCCTTGTATTCACCTTCTCTTATAGCTCCCTTTACCCAGCCCTACAATAAGGTTACAGCCTTCTACTGAGGTTTTCAGGATGATTATGATTATATATAGGTCCTGCCTGTTAATTTTAATCAGATATGTCCACTGGAAGATTCGGTTCTTGTTGGTTTCTCTATTAAATGCTTCTGCCTGAGAGAGTTAAAGCTGCTCATCGTTCATACGCATGCACAAGAAGCCATATGCCTGCAACTGGGGATAGAGAATGACAATTAAATGGGTCAATGAACGAAAGTAACCTTCAAACATGAATGCAAATAAATCTGTACTTGCAGTAAGACCTGATGGCTTCAGAAGCAGTATTTACATGTCGAAGCATTTGGAGATCTGGGGCAGGGCTTGTACTTTGCCTGCACAGAAAATAGCTACCCTAATTTATCTTCAACCCTTAGGAAACATGAAAGGGAAAAAAAAATGTATGAATGACGCACCACTTCATCTTGCCTCTGAATCTAGTGGCAATATCTTTTCAAAGAAACATCCATAGCCTAATCCTTGTTTGATAATTGCTTTTTGCTGCCTTTCTTAAAATTGCCTTTGTTTCTGTTACTTAAGCGCACAAGAAAGGTCTTTCCTGACAAAAGAAGAGCCAACACAATTTTAAATGAAAGGCTGACACATTCCTTCAAATGACAAACTGAAGTCACAAGCCTGATACATACACTTAGAGATGAAAGCTGTTTACATATGCCAGTCAAGCAGAACACAATTTCTCATAATTGCAGAACCTTTATACCTCAAAGTTCAAATAGTATTATTCACAGTCTTACAAACAAAAAACCAGAACCCTTCCCAACATCCCTTCCCTTTTGAAAAAAATCTTCAAGTAGGAGATATTCCAAAATAGCCCAGCAGATGTTATGAAATGAACTGTCCCATCTGCCTTCAATTCAAAGTGCAGATCCAGCTGGGTCACTCTGCAACAAGGGTGACAGAAACCTTTCCTCCCTCATAAAGACTACTTTGCGTCTTCTGTGTTGATGTTCAGAGTCATCACAATTTTTACTTGTTGCTCTCTCCCCTCCTCCTCCCAGCCTCTCCTCACCCACATGCAAGCATGGAGCAAGAATGCAGGAAGGGAAAAAAGCAAAACTTTGGCTCTCTCTTCCTACCTACCTATGTAGGGGCTAGAGAGGAAGGCGCCAGGGCTTTCTAGAGTTACAGCAGAAGCAACTGAAGTCATGTAGCACCTCCTTCCTCCAAGCTGGGCCTGATGGCAGTATCTACATGAAAGAGTTTGGTGTGTAAAGAAAAACTTTCCCTGATACTTCTGCATATATCTTTATCACAAGCTCTAGGTTAAACTGGAATGTGATGAAATGTCTCCTGAAAACTGCACAGGAAAAAACCACACCTTTTCCCTGACTATTGGAAATAAGAGTCACCTTTTAAAACACAGACTTCTGTGATGATTTAACATGCTCACAAGACAACATTTTGTCTCCAGCCCTTGCAGACATCAGGAGCCATATTTCTTGGATTTTGAAAAATGTTTTCAGTCCTGATCACTGCAGTTTAAAAGCTGCCACAGTGTCTGATCTTTAAAAAACCTCACGGTTCACAAGTCAGCTTCAGTAATTCCAGATATTGCATTTGACACCAAACAAAAAGCAGTTTTACAAAGCAGTCTTATTCAACTGCAATAGCAATGACAGTTTCTCGCAGGAACTTTTGCTAAAGAACAGGCAACTGCTAAGCACTTCGGACATGAGACCTTCTGAATAACTCCTGCACATCCTTCTCCTGCCTATTCCCACCTCCTGCCTCTTCCCTCACACCCAAACCAATTCTGCATTTCAAATTGCAAGAACTTCCACCTCCTCACATTCCCACTACTCCTATCCCCTTCTCTCCCACAATCAGGCTGAGGAAAGCCTGGAGACAGGAGGACCCTTTGAAACACACTCAGAGGCAAATATCAGATGTGTTTTAAACAGCAAATTTTAAACTCATGCATTGAGTCTTTAACTGTACTATCCGAACCCAGGAGCAGAGACGCAAATAGGAACTTCAGCGACTGGACTCCAAAACTGGAATAAAAACAAGAGTAATGTTCAGAAGAACCACTGAGGCTGAAGAAGCTCCTACAGCAGCAGGACATGCTTATGGCCAGCCATATGGACTTATGGACTTATATTTTCAGAAACAGCCATACTGTCACTGCCCATTTCTCCTCAACGCTCTCAAGACTTTCATGAAATAGAAACACAGGATAATATATTCACTTTATTCTAGCACTCATCTAGTTACAGATACAACCTACAATCCTGAAGGTAAAAATAAAGGAAAACCTGAAGTGTATGCAGAAATAAACCCTGGATTACCTCCCGTTCTCGCATTTTGCTTAGAACAACTCTGGTTTTATCTCTCTTCTAAAATATTTACACTAATGAAGTTGCCCAAATTAAAATACTTTTCATTGTCAGCAAACTAAATATAAAATCCTCTAAACACCACTGAACTAATTATCATCTTCTGTTGTGTGTCAGTGCTGAATGTTACAAACAAAACCCAATGTACAGGGCATTGCTGCTTCTAGAATTAAAATGAGTTAGAATGAGTGCCTTTCAGCAGTCTCGTTTTTGCTTTTTTTCACAATTCAGAACTGGAGAAGTTGGCAGCCTTGCAGGGACATACATCCATGGAACTACCATAAACTACTAAATTTCCATCTGTTTTAAAAAGCTCCAGATGACCTACATTTTATATTATAGATTAGCTGAAACTTATGGAGCAGCACAAATAAAGCTTGACTCTTGCTCCTAACCACGTATCCTTAGCAATTAAACGTTTTATCAGTAATGTGTCCCACGTAAAGATTCAAGTTTTCAAGAGGAAAACTCCTTGACATTTCACACACAAAATAATTATTTGACAGAATGTGCTAAGATTGCAGTGCAACTATCATCAAATTGATTAACTTTTCTTTCACATACTAAAAAATTTAAAATGTAAGCATTAAAGTTATTTGACGTTTTAAGAAAAGACTAATGAACTTCACAGTTTCAGGACATGTTAAAATAAGGTATCAGAATTATTAAGTGTTTTGGAAAACCTGTCTTTCCTAAATTATCTACGAAATTAACAGTAAAGCATGTTGGGAAGCAGTAACTCATTTCACAAAAGCATGATTTCCACCTCAGGCTTCCATTTTGTTCTTATTCTGAGGCAGAGAGAAAACTCTACTTTGAGTTTCAGTAGTGAATTTTTTTGTTTGGTTGCATTTTCTTCCAAACCATTCATTCCAGAGGCCAGTGGAACACAGTGAGATGAGGGTGGACCAAGACTAAGTCCTTGAGTCAGACAAAGAACTCCAGCTTGGGTCTCTTACATTTTCAAGTGCCCTGGTCATCAGCTTGATTTTTTTTCTCTCTTCCTAATTAGAAAGTCCTCAACCTAACAAATCTCCATGAAAAGTGTACTCAGAAAAATACAGTGAAGAAACAGCATGTTTCTACTCTGAGGCACTTTTGTTTTCCAAGAAAAAGAGGATATTGAAAATTTTCAGTGTGATTTTCATTATAGGATCATCAGGAGGCCCTCTGTGTTAGCAGTCCTTTCACTTACACTTTATTGCTGCATTGGTTCATTTTTCAGTAACAACTATAACTTCTGACATTTTTTGTCCTTCTTTACAATTAGGTTTTCAACTGTTCAATGAAAATACAAGGCCTACGCCTTTGAGAGACTTAAGCTGGCCATTGGCTGATCCAATTGGTCTATGAGGACAGGGAAAATCTGGTATCACAGTATCACTCTGGTTGGAAAAGACCCTCAGGATCATCGAGTCCAACCATTACCCCAACACTACCACACCTACCACCTAACCCTGTCCCCCTGTCCCCCCATCTTCACATCCTCAAAATCCCAGCAAGGATAGTGGTTCAGCCAACTCCCCAGACAGCTTGGCCCAGTGCATGACAACCCTTAAACCATGTGTCTGAAGACATTGTCCAAATGCATCTTGAACATTGTCAGGTAGTGAAAGCAGTTACTTCCTCCACAAACTGGAAGTCCACCAAAAGAAATTAGCTATGCTAATGGCCTGAAGACCCATGTATATCACTAGTAAGAGAGAGTCACATCAACAGTGTTGGTCTTCTCACATGTTTCTAATTAGATGTCCCTTTAAACCATATTCCAACATACATCTGTTTTCCAAAGTTAAGACAGTATGTTTCCATTTTTTTCCTGACCACCAACTAAACTAACAATGACATTTAAAAAAAAAATGCTGGTTGGATACTTACCAGAAAATTAAACTTGACTTGTTTCTTGAGATTTCTTTATTCTTGTGCCATATGACTTCTATATGACTGGTCTACCTATGCTTCAGATACTTCTGTAAGCCATTTATCTACGCTACTTATAAACATATGCAAACACACAGGAAAGAAAAAGGAAGTAAGAGCCCAGGCTGTTCACATGGTTTTCCTCACAAATACTGTCATTTTAAATGAAATAATGAATAGACATAGGTAGAACAATATCCATGTCACCTCAAAACAGATGGTTTGAGCCTAAAAAACACAGGCACTCTCTAGACTCAGTTCCTGTAAAGCAACATGGCACCACTAAAAGCAGTACAGCATCACAGGTTTGTGCTCATCCAGTAGCTGACACAGGCTATGAGATTGAAAGCAGGGATTCATGACAATCCAGACACACAGCAAAATTGCAAGATTCATAGACTGTAAGGCGGAAACTTTCCACATGGGAACATAGCAGGAACTCAAAATTTCAAGATGGGATTTATTTTAACCAGTTGCAAACATCTACAACACAAACATTTGCACATGAGCTATTCTACTGGATCTGGCTGGGATGGAGTTAATTTTCTTCAGAGCAGCCCCTATGGCGCTGTGTTTTGGATCTGTGACTAAAGCAGCATGGATAACACACTTGTGTTTTGGCTATTGCTGGGCAGTGCTTGCACAAAGTCAAGGCTTTCTTTTTTTAGAGTAGGCTGGGGTGCACAAGAAGCTGGGAGGGGACAGAGCCAGTACAGCTGACCAAAGGGATATCCCATCCCATCCCACACTGTGCTCAGCAATAAAAGCTGGGGGAAAGAGGAGATGCTTGAGGTCAGTCTTTCCAAGTGAGGCTTCCACGTGCTAAGGCTCTGTGTTTCAGGAAGTGGCTAAACATCTACCTGCCAATGGGCAGCACTGAATGAACTCCTTTTATTTCACTTTGCTTGTGCACACAGCTTTGCTTCACTTATTAAACCACACTGATTTTGATCCATGAGTTTTCATCCTTTGCTCTTCTGACTCTCTCCCCTACTCTGGTGGGGGGGACTGAGGGAGCAGTTGTGTGGGTCCTGCCTCAGCTGCTGGCCAGGGCCTCCCCACCACAGCTACTCCTTCTAGTAAAAGTGGGGAGTCACTTTTTGGATTAGTCGGGAGCTCATTTTGGATTAAATGAATAGTAGCCCACACTCCACTGACCATCCGTTAAACCTTTTGTCGATAGAGAGAGCCTAAGTTGTTGTCTAGCTTTGACACAGTTGAAACCTACATGGACTCAGATGCATCTGTCAAGCCTGTCCCTCACTATAAGATGCCCAAAATGTGGTCTACTATCTATTAGGTATAACCACTCATCCAATCCATGTCTGATGTACCCAAGTATAATTTAAAATCTCATTGTGAAATGAGCCACTTCATTACACAGTGACAAACCAACCGCAGCCTGCTAGGCTACAGAGAGTCCTTCCACAGGCAGCATGCTCAGTGCCATACAGAAGATGCACAAGTTCAAAACTTTCATGCCATTTTTCCTAAATGTATGTGACAGAACAAGGGAAAATTATGACAGCTGTAACCTGTGCGCAAATGGAAAAATAAGCACATCTCTAATATTGTTCGTTTTCAACTCAGTGCTCACTAAATGTTTCTGATTGTTAGGTGCAAGTGGCGAACACACCATCTGTGTCTGTTTTGTCTTTGTGCCAACAGGTGAGATGACATCGTGCTGACAGGGCCTGCAACAGTCCGGGCAATGGCACAGGTACTGAACACTGCTTTGCCATTAGATCACAACATTTTCAAAATACTACTGGTTTTT
>JAVSBS010021338.1:91351-114972 GCA_033124195.1 Coracias cyanogaster
CTACTGGTTTTTTATATTTCTCTATGTACTTGTTAAAACTGAGTCACCACTCCACTTCCAGCTAAGACCTGAGGAACACCAAATAAACTGCTTTTGAACTCTGCTATCTGCCCCGAGCAGATGAGCTTCCACTTCTGTATTTGTAATACCCTGTTTTTGTGTATTTTACAGCTGGTATTACTGTTAGCACAGTAGCCTCCACATGCCCTCTTCAGGCTCAACAGTTCCATGCTCTTAGTCAACTGACATCAAATATTAACATCAAGATCTCGGAGCAGGGAAAGAATCTAACTACTCTGTTCTTCTCTCTCATACTTCTCATTTTTTTGGCAGGTGATAAATTCTCCCAATACAATGAAAGAGTTTGCTATAGTATGTCTTCCTACAGGAACCCAAAGCACTGCTCTAAGACCCATTTCATCAGTAAAGCAAAGGTCACACCAGGATTAGTCTTTCATAGAGTGGTAAATTCAAAACTTAATCAAACCCACAGTTTGGCTTTGCCCACAAAAATAAAAATTGCACCATCTGTTATCCACAAGAATGCCTGGGGGAACTGCACAAGACATACTCTTTTACAGGGAAGTTTGCTGAACCTAAACCAGGAAGTCATTTTAGAACTGACACAGAACCAAAACCAGGAAATCAAGCATGAGTTCCAACATCCATAAACCCTATAAAGAGGACCTATGAATTGTGTAGCAACAGCCCCAGCTGCAATATCTCCATATACTTAAACTATCTTGGCCACTTTCTGCAGTAAGGCAGAGCAACTACTGGGTGACAAGAGTCAGGTAAAGGATCTTTGCTGGCAACTGGGAAGAATTCCCCACTCCCTCCCATTTCCTCTCCATCTAGATTATCTGAATCACAACTCCAATTCCTTGATAAAGACTACCTGTGCCTGTAATAAAATAGCATGGGTGGTTTGAAACCAGCAGGCTGTGACCCACTGGATTCCAGCATAGCAGTTCTGCCTCTGCCCTGGCAGCCCAGGGACAGCAAAGCCAAGGGTCACCCGCGGGCATCATCAAGGACTCAGCAGTTGAGAGGGGCAGAAGCCTCTTGAAAGGCAGTGCATATAAGAAGATGCAGCTGCCTTTGGGGAGGTTTACATCTGTCACTTTTTCCATCTTGCAAAGCCGCAAAGAAAATGGTGTAGGTGGACGGCTGAAGATTGCTCTTCTCAAAGGCTTCCTCCTGAAATGGGTGCCTACGCTCTAATACTGACTAAGCCTCAGGGCTTTGCTTCTGATCTAATTAGATAATGATACTGTGATACAAAAGGAGAGGTTAATCTTGACTATATCGTCAATCTCCTTTTCTTGTGTACAGTTGTAAACACCCTGGAAGCATCTGGAGCCACTTTTTCCTATGTGTTTTAGGGTCAGCACTTGCACAGAATGGCTACAAGTGTGGATAATTAGGGGAGCTGGAGAAGACAGGAGGGACCACCTTTTAAAACTCACTGGGCAATTCACACGAATCCTGACATTAGTGCTAGTGTAGCTAGCAAAAAAGCACAATGACAACAATGCAGCTCTTGCCACCCCTATCCCACTCCCCTCATCCATGTGAAGAAGAGACCATGGAGCACTCCTGCTCACACCTATGAGATATGTCAGGTGTAAGGGGTACACAGTATGTATCCTCTTAAGGCTGACCATGACCAGACAATAGCCTCACCAGCCCTTTCTCTTCCCCTCATCAGAGGTGCTCAGGGAAGGCAAGTGTAGCCACAAGTAGACATCTACCCAGAGCACGGAGCTGTTTCTGGGAAGTGCCCTCCATTTGTGGATCTTGAGTGCTGTTATTTGCCTTTCCCAATCCAGTCAAGGGACAATCATAGCCCCTAAGAAAATCAGCCTCTAAGAACATCACCATATTCCTGTTCTTTGCTCCACTCCCTCAAGTGGCTCTTGCAAATTGAGCATGTTTCCATTAGTTTACATAAAGTTTCGGTGTTTTCCTCCTGCACCCCAGGACAGACACTCCTCCCAGTTTTCTGTCACCAGCAAACTACTATTCAAACAAACAGAAGTAGCACACATTTATGTGGCATGTAAGCATACTCTCCTTTACACCCAGCAGGAAGGTGATTTGCAATAATACTCTGCTAATAAAGAAGGAAATTCAGACAATGACGTCGGCAGGGAAAATTGGCCAAACATGTATGAATTGGACCCGCCACTGATATACAGGAGAGCTCCAACCCATTCTTTCTTACAGCTTCTAAAGAAAACAAGAACAAAGCACAAGCAATCTGATTACAAGAGAAACAGCTGAGATCAGAAAATTGCTCAACTTACGAAATGCAGTAAGTCCCTATTGAAAAGCATCAGCAAAATGCTGTCTTTTCTTTATACCATTCTTTACACCACTGGCATTCAGGTGGATAAAATACCTTGCATTTTACAGTCATTTTCCCTGCTATTTTAGCTTGTTATGCTGTTAATCCAGGAGCAACAGACTTGAACCACTTCTAAGCAACCGATACTCTTTTGCTTTTCATTTTGAAAGGAATCAAGATGTTACTGCTTTTCTATAATTACATTATCTTGTCACTACAAAGGAGGAGGATTATACATCTCCATAAAATCTTATCTTCAAAATATTTGTTATAGCGATACATAACCAGTTTTTGTACATAAATAAATATACCTGAGTGTATGGGCAAATGTGCATATATACATATGCATATAAGAAAACAGAGATAATATGTATGTGTATATATATACTCACACACTTGTATTTATGTGTCTCTATATAAATAGAGTGTATATATATATTATATTGATGGTATTTATCTATATATATAAAGACAATGCCCATACAATACACTCACAGATAACTAAAACAAAAATTTAGAAATCTTGGTAAGAAGCAATACATTTCTCTTTGCACTCTGAAAGGCAG
Source organism: Coracias cyanogaster (assembly GCA_033124195.1). NCBI lineage: Eukaryota > Metazoa > Chordata > Aves > Coraciiformes > Coraciidae > Coracias > Coracias cyanogaster. Next base: position 94,268 of record JAVSBS010021338.1, read on the forward strand.
GCCTGTATTGGATGATGTCTGCTGACACATTTCCACCACCATATAAACATCGTTTCACCCTCTCATTCGTAATGCTGAATATCTGAACAGGAGTTAGAATTTGAGTCAGGACAAGTTTTCTTAGGTGAAAACTGTGGGTGATGTGAGGGAGTGGGAAAAAGATGCCCTTTGCTTTATTACCCTGGTAGCCAAAAGTCTCGTTTGGCCCAAACAGTATATCGGCTGACATTCAGCACTGACATTTCACACGAACTGCATTAGCTTCTGTATTTTTCAGAATGCAGTTTTAGCAATAAACCATACTAATGAGTGAAAACGTGTCTTTTAGGTATCAGGTCATACTCTTCCTTCAGCAAGCTTTATTCATTTCAGTTATTTGATACCACAGATGAATTTGGTCCAAACTGTTCTATCATAAGACAACACTCCTAGAAGACTGCTGATACCTGTTCCTTGGGTAAACTCTATCCATTATGCCACTGCAGTGATTTCAAGGTTCACTTCGCCCTGCACTTTCAAGGCAGTATAGTATGAATGTCTGAGATGAGTTGTAGGTTGGCTTCAAAGTTCGTTTTATTTATTGCAGAACGCGTGTCACTTTTTGCTCCAACTCACTTTGCTTGGGGAGTTTATTTCTACTACCTGTCAATACGAATCAAATGCTGAGTGTTAAAATGCTGCAGCCATGCCCTGTATGGTACAGCCTGCTTTACTTTTATTTATTTGGTTGGTTTTATAATGTGTACACAACATATTTAGAGTATATGGGATTCAAGAGATTGATGCCAATACTTCTGCTTGGAGGCTAAAGAGTAAAGATGTTGTGTCATTATGCATATTCTGAAGTTTAATCTTTTATTTGGTGTCCCCATGTGTCATACTATTACTGGACAAGACACAACCATTCTCTATGAACATCTCATTTTACAGTAATCCCAGGGTTCATGGACTTGTGACTACTTCAGGTAATGTATTTCTCCTTGAGGTTTATATCGTCTTTTTCCTGGACAAGAAATCAAATTCTTCACTACAAGAAATTATTCAGGAATGTCTGTCAAGCTCCTCTGACTGGTTTTGATATAGCAGCATGCACACATACTCATAACTCAGCCTTTAAGACAGCAGAACCTGATTTATTATAATCACAAGTTGCAGCAACTCGATTCTTTTTTCGCAGTTATTCACAACTTTCCTGAAACGTTCACATGCAACAGGAAAAATATGCCAGCATGAGTTCCACTTCAATGAGGATTTACATCATAGGTAAACTTCCCATGGGTTTAAACAAGTGACTGGCCAACCATGTTATTTCATTTACTTTTAAATATAAAGCTTAGAAAAATCAAATCAGCCAAGAAGGTCTAGAAACAGTCTTTGCCTGGTTATGTGATAAAAGGCCAGTCACACTGAGCACAGAGACCAAGTCGAGGCCCAGAGGACCAACCCTACTAACCTACCCCATGCAAACACAGCTCCCTGAATCAGCCACTCTGAAGACACTCTGAGGAAAAGGACGGGACCACTGTTCCTGCCAGAAACGCAAGATGCGTCAACAGGCTAACTTGCTCCCTGGAATGCTGTGCAAGTGACAGCCGTCAATGGCCTGCTGGGGACTCACCATGTCATGCAGGGAGAACAGAAGTTTGGGATGGTGTAAAACCAGCCATGGGGTGGCTATGGGAATTATGGAGTGTGAGAAATACTAATCACAAGACGTTTGGGGGAATTGCCAAAGGTTGGGATAGATCAAGGACTGAGGAGGAACAAGCCTGAGAAAATAGATGGAAAGGGGGATTAAAGGGGCCAGATACACATTAACAGGCAGCTGGTCAGAACACTGACCAAGCCCTGCCCCTGATCACCACAGTCCAAGCTGTACTCCTGCTAAACACTATTCCCAGCTATCTACCATGTGATGCTCTCTCTACTGTGAGCCCACATGCATGAACACCAGCAAGTATCACAGTGGACTCCCCGATCGGTAGAAGAAGTCTGTGCATCAGCCACTGGAGTGAGCAGTTGCAAACCTGAGGGCTTTTAGGTCCGGGTGCCAACAACTGGAGAAGACTGGTGTCTGGGCCAGCACTAGGATTGACAGAATGTCCAAAACCCACTAGTGGAGAGACCTGCCTCATGTGCATGTGCAACCCACAGGCAGCCAGTAGGGAGGAATGGCAGCAAGCCATCAGTGGCGGTCAGGTTTGCACAAGTACTGTGTTTAGGTGGGTGCCGTAAAGACACTTCTCTCCTTGTGCTGGTCCGTATGGCTTGCTGAGTGTACTGCACGTATGGACGTGTGCGTGTGCCTATTGGGAATGTGCGGCCTGCCTTGTTACCAACTGGGCCTGTAAATACAGACCCAAGGCTGCCACGTACCAGTTGGGCTGGGGCAGGAGAAATCCTCTTGGGTCCTTGAAGCCCAACCAGACTCGGTGACTGCCAATGGTCCTGTTTTACAATCACCACAGTTAGAAACTCTTGCAGACTTCTTGTGAAGAACTCACAGTTCTGATTACAAAACAGATCTGACCCAAGTGGTTTTCAGGAAGGTCTTTGATCCAGTATCTACATGCTTAGTATTTATTTATGGTCCATTTGCTCCTCTGGGGATGATTCTCCTTCAAGTAATTCTCCGAGACTCGGGGTCAAAATCAAAACCCAAGAGAGTAACTTTTTCGTGGCCAGCAGTGCACAGATGCACCCCTCCATCTTTTCCCTTGTCCTTCTGACATACCTTTCTCTGGTGGCAGCATATGACCTTCACTTCTCCAAGTGGAGAAAGAAGAGGAACTCAGTCCCAGACAGCCACCCACAGGATTCAGCTTTACGAGCCTCAAATAGTTATTTTAGATAGTTGAAGTTCAATATTCATATTCAGCAAGCTGGCTGAAGTTCGTGGCTTGTTCACCCTGAAAAAATAACCACCCTTCGTCTAGTAGCAAATATTTACCTTTAATCCCCTTCTTTATAATTGTGTACCCATTTACCAATTCTAGCCCTGACATGCTGGTGCTATTAGAGTGTTTAATTTCCGCAGCACTGAGATAATAACTGGATCATGATAAAAAATATTATACTAGCCATTCCCTGTTGGTGCAGCCTCATCCACTTGACTGCTTCCACAAACACAAAACAGATGCAGCAGGGCAGAATTTAACTCCATTGCTTAACAAGAGTATTAAAACCTCCATATTTACATTTTTTCTCCAAATTTCCTATCAACTAGGTGCATGACTTCATTTGAAATTCCTTCCTTCTCTTGTCTGGCATAAAAGCCTGCCCTCTGAAGATCATTAAGCGACAAAGCAGAGGTCTCATTCTCATTTACCCAGGAACCTGGCCACTGCATGTTCGATCTTCTCCTCTCTTCTGTAGCAGATGTACTGCAATTATAAACAACATTTGTTATTATTCTAAGCATGCAAAGCAGGAAGAAATATAATTCTTATACAAAAGATGTAGGCTGTAGATACTAGATGAGAGGCAGATGGTAAACTATCTTGTAAAGCCAATGTCTCTGCCATTTACTTTTCTTTGGAACAGACACGTAACAAAACCTGAACAAACAAGCAGTTAACTCAGTTTGACTATTATGTAATTCCACGTACTTCTGGCAAGAATTTGGACGGCTTCATCCCTATCCTCTCTGAAGAGAATTAAGTCTTCAGAGTGCATCTGTTTCTCCCCCTGAGATCAGCAAAGTCTAAATGAACTGTAAATGAGAATACAAGCCTAGCAGCCACAAGGAAGTCCAATTCGGTAACGCAGTTACAAACGTTCCCGCAGCGTGACTCAAGACATATTCAAGCAAGCATCTCCAGCCACACCATTTCTTAGATGGAATTATTTTATCCTCATTCCAGAGACACTAGTCCTTCTGTATATCATACTACCACTTACATTTTGTATCAAATATTCATTCTAAAATCTTCTCTTTCTAAGAGACAACGTATCCAAAGGCCAAATTAAATGGAAACTTCTACACTAAAGCACATAATTCACATGGAAGCCATTTTCAAACATCTGAATCCTCATCAAAGGGATACTTCAACAGTCCTCCTGATAATTATTTCAGGAACAAATGAAATGTATAAGAATACCTACTTGTAGGAAGCTACAGAGATTCAAATAATTACTGAGAACAACCAAAACTGCTTGGTCTTCTACGTACGTGCTCTGATCCTTTTCTATCATATTTAACATGTTGATTTGGGTATGAACAAGTTAAAGAACTGGTTAAAAAGGATAGTGATTCTTCTGCACATTTTATTTTACTCTAACTTCTTTTCATGTATTTGAAAGTTGGTGAAACTTTGGACAGATCTGGGGCACTCTCAATCTTTCCACCTCCTATATAACACAGGCTTTGATATCAAGATGTCTGCTATAGCTTGGTCCTAAGCTTGATGAGGACTCTGCCAGTCCCAGGCTGTGCTTGTTAATTACCCTCATACTAGAGAACTAAATTTTCCACATGCCACAGTATAAGCAGGGGTTGGTGGTTTTGCTGTTCTCTGTACCAGTGGTGTCAAACAAAAATTGCTAGCTTCGAGGTTCAAAGCCAGCACAGTGGGCAGGCAATCTGAACCACCAACATCTCAGCTTATTACAGTCCTAATGCTTGTGCAGAAGTCTCTGATACAAGACTTGGTAATATAAATTGCCTGTGATACCTTTTGGAAGTAATGTCTAAAAACAGAGGGCCATTTTGTCATCTTACATGGATGTCATGTTTCAATAAGGTCTTTTATTAAAGTTCTTAAATAAATGAATCCAACAAGATGGTAGATGGCCAGTTCTCAAATAAATGAGAAAGCAGATAAAGGAGCAGGAAAGAGAAGAGTAAAAGCCAGTGGTCAATCAATGAAGAATGCCTACCCCTGAGTCTCAGGGAATCTTTATTGGGCTATGTGCTGTTCACCTTACTCCTAAATGGGTTGAAAAAGGAAGCAAATAGTGAGATGACAGCATGAATACCAAAAGCCCACTTAGGTTCAGAGACTGAGTGACTGATTTTACAAAAGAAAAATCCATAAAGAGCTAGTAAACACGAAGATACTACATCTAGCTTAGGAAATCACTGAGCTGCAAGCTGCAAGAACCCAGGGCAACACCACTACACACTTGGCTGCACTTGAACTCCTCCCCAAGCATTCAGCTCTACTTGCTGTCAGAGAAGGGGCACTGGACTGGCTGGACCTTCTCTGACTTTGTGCAATGGCAGGCTGACTTAACTCCCAGCTTATTTTTGTCAAAAACTCAGTCTTATGTTAGATACGTATCCTTACATGACTCAGAAGTGTGCAAGCCACAGAGGTGCTGGGGATAAGGTGTGGCCATTTTGGCTAATACATTTAAGTTTTGCCCCAGGGACATTCATCTTGAGACCGAATACCCACCCCTCAGTTTTCAATGCTTTAATTTGAAATCAAAATCAGTCCACTCCTGTGTGCTAAAATACCATGTAAATTTTGCTGGGATTCTCCTGGCCTGTTGTTTGGAGTAAGTCTTGTTAATTTTAATAGTATGACCAAACATTGTTTTCTAATAGAGGACAAAGGTAGCCATCAGTTTAACAGGCACAGTTGTAAATTATAATGCAGTTGAGTATTCCCTGTGGGGGTTTGCCACATTTTGAGTACCTCAAACTCTACCTTCCCAAAGCGAGCCAGTTTACCTACAAGAACAATGCTACAGGGAAGTGTAAAGCAATTAATTTCTTAGAGAATAGAGGTGAACTCTGAGATACTAAATCCCCTGAGAACAAAAGACCTGCCCTAGTAAGCAGGTAAGTTTAGACCCCATGGACTTCCAGAAGGCACTTTCCAAAATGGCATGAAAATACACAAGTAAAAATGGACTCTGAACAGCATTTTTAGACTTGAGCTAGCTTCTATTCTTGGCTGCTTTTGTGATTTCTCTTTCCTTTTACTTAGGTTACAGAGAACCCTGATCAATCATCTGATGGCTGAAACCTTCCATTGCAAAATGACTCTTGCTTTGTCTTCCTTCAGACTTCAGACATATCTTCAGGCTATGGACCGAATTCTACTTTGAAATGTGAAAAAAGTACACCCATACGATGGTGCATGCTGTCTCTACCTCCTCAACACCTCGAGCAAGATACGACTGTGTACAGGCAGAGGACAGCAAAGTATTTCATCAAATCCCACTCAGTGTACAGAAAGTTGTAGTGGAGGGCTGTCAGGGTGAGTTACAGCCAACCCCCACGACATGCTTACTGTGAGATGGGAACAGCAGAGACCACAGCTCAAACTCCTGACAACTCATCATCACCACTTCCCTGGCATATAGATTCTTAAACGTTTTAATTGGTATCTCTCTAAAACTTGCTTCCTCAGCCACAAGTTTTCACAACAGTAACTAATAAAATTTAATGTATTAAAACATTATCTAGAATGAAACAGTCAGGTGACTGTAATGTTTCACTTTCATAAACCATATAGCAAAGAGAAAGAAGAAAAATAGGTTCTGCTCACACAAAGACTCAGTGAACAAAACTCAAATGTGTCAAACTCAAGGCATATTCCCCTAAAAAGCTCCAGGTACAAAAAAAAAAAACAAACCCCCAACAATAACGGTCAGTTCTGCATGGAGGAAAATAAGTAATGCTGAAGTAAGGTCACACTTGGAAACAGCAGGAGGATCAGACGAAGGGGCTGACCACCCCTTCTTCCCAATAACCTCAATTTTATACAACCCACACAAGAGGACGCTAGGAAAAGTTACGTATCGCTTAATAAAACACTGTGAACTATTCTGGTAACTGTGACTGCTCAGCATATTTTTACCATCTTGAGACAGGTTAAGTGCTAAAAGAAAAACTGCATGGATTTCATCAAGGTTGAAACATGCATTTAGAAATGCTATGCTAAAAATCCTGTTTCATCTTCATTTAATTTCCCTAACATTTTAAGTCACTGCAAAAGAAGCCACAAAACCTTTCCTTAAAGAGCTTTTTACTAATACCGCAGCTCACTTCAACCAGCTTAACTTGTTTATTCTTTCTAACATATGGATCTTAATTTGCATACATCCTTGCTCTCCAAGATGAAAACAGGCTCGCAGACGAAGCAGGCAAAAATGGATGAAAACAATACAACCCATCTGCCAGAGAATGGCAGGGGAAAAAAAAACAAACCCTCCCAAACCCTCTCTCTCTCCCAAAGTGGGTTTTGCTCTTTACCGTTCTGCATCTTTTTCTCCCATCTTAGCAACAGCGCCTGGAGCAGCCAACCAGGGCCCGGGTGGCGGGCGAGAGCATCTCGCAGCCGGGTTACTGCCGAGCATTGCCCGCCAGTAACCGCGCCGGGCCAGCGCCGGGCTGGGCATGCGGCACCTCTACCGCAGTGCACCTGCTGGGGATGAGGACAGGCTTTTTCTGACTCCTCCAGCAAGGATTAGCAAATAATTTAGGGCAAATCCTCCCTTCCCCACCTCCCCAGCCCCCTGCCTCGCATTTTTCATTTGGCTCTTGGGATGTCTCCCGGGGAGGAGGGCTGGGGGGGGGGGTGGAAGGGTGAAAGCTTTTAAATGAAGTCACAGAAAGGATGCAGCAGAAAAAAGCCTAGCTAAATGAAAGGGAACAGATCTGTCCAAGCACGCGTACCACAACTAATTCGTAACAGAGCATCAAAGCAAATCAGCTAAACCCAGCCTGCTTAAATCTCTGCTGACGATTTGACAGCAGAGACCAGATCTCCTGGCTGAAATGGGGGTATCTAGCTCTTCTGATGACACTATCTCGGACTGTGATGGCCACTTTTTGCATTTCATGAATATCAAGTAACCTGCTAAAGACTCCGTGATTCCCCATCGGACAAGACATAGCTATCCAGAATTAAGCACGGTCCTTCATTCCTCTCCCTCCACTCCTGCTGTTTAATGTGCTAAACTTCAAAGCTGTGAAGCAACAATCTTGTGAGAAAAGACAGGCACCTCTCTGGCTGATTGTTTCCACAGGGTCCAGGCCATTACAACAAACCCAAAATAACAGAAATACCACATTTTCTGCTGAGCACGGAATTTCTGTATTGCTACTAAACCTCTCCATAAAAATACTCAGCTGCATTTTGACTGGCTGGAGCCTGTTCCCTCAGAGGTTACTAAAGACCAAATCCTACCAAAACTTACGATCAAACACAGCACAAGTGAGTCATTATGGTCCTAAAAATAACAACGGAGAAATTTCCAACTAAAATGTTGCCTAATTAACCATGAACACTGACAAGTATGAGGAAAAAAAAGTAATCCTGAGTTGCTGTGGAACTTTGAAAGCCAATTCATTACTACTTTCTTTCTGGATGCACTCAAGTTATGTAGAAACAGCATTCCGTTTCCATCCTACATTATAGCAGAACCACCTAGAAACAGTAGAACTAATGTCCTTTGGTGAGTACATAGAACATATGTATCTTTTCAAAGTAAAGCTCAATTAATATGACCGAGACAGAAGGCTCCAAAGTACTTTTCATGTGCTTTTCATATTTGGGACTATCCATAATTGTATTCCTAAACCACTCATTCTATCCAGATTACTTTATGGTGCTTCTAACAAAGATGGCAGAAAACTAAGGCACTGACTTTTCTCCCAAATCCTCTTGCAAACAGTTTTCAGGCAGTCCTAGTATTAAAACCTATGCATCTATAACTTTTTATATAAACTGGTAAAGCAAATATATGTTCCTGTGGTTTGCATTTCAGTCTGCAGTGTAAAGAAACAGTTCAGAAGCCAAGGTAAGATCTGCTTTCAGGTCTCCTTCTCAACCCTGAGGCAAATGGCTTTGTGACAAGACAGTGAAACTTTGGCCACATTTTGTTCTGAAGCTCTGAAGATCTTGCTTGTGGCCCTATTATTTCTTTGTACACTGAAGTTTCCTTCTTCTGGCTTTGCCAATTCATCATAACCTTACAACACAGTGTCTCTACTTCTGGAGTTCTGCAGCTTTCTTAAGCAAATCTTGAATCTTAGAATCATAGAACACCTTGCTTAGAAACATAGAACCTTGCTGACCCACAGATCACTGGGACATGCCTGAAGATAGGCTGGATTCAAAGACTGAGACACATTTTTGGTTCTGGAAGATCCTTAACCCCACAAGATCTGGATCGAGTCACTTAGCAGTTTCCTTCAAAACTGAACAAACGGCTCATTCTACCAGTTGACTAATTCCCTAAAAGCTTCATGGGGAAAATGCCAAAGTCATCTGAGGCCTTCTGAAACTTTTTACCTATCTAACCATTTCCAAATTCCCATATTGGCAAGAATTTCTACTGAATGGAAGGGGCAGCAACAGCTGCTTTGATCACCTTGATTTCTTCTCACCTGCCAGATTTCTTCCCTGATAATACCACTGACTTCAAGAGGAATTACACCATGAGTGAGTCAGGTCCAGAGTCATACCAATCTTGGCTATGAATTTGATAAAACCTCATTAAAATGAGTAGAGCAGCAATTATCACATAAATCTGAGAATGAAAATGTCCTTCCTTATTTTTAAAGAGAAAATGAGATATAATAGAGCAACTAGGCATTTTAAGACTGAGACACAAATCAACGAAAAATTCTAATTCAAATTCTACTGTGGCTTATTTAGCTTCTTTGATGTTGACAAGCAATGCAAATTCACGTTTTGTGCTTTTAATAAAAAGTAAATGATGTTACATACCATGAGTTTCATTGTCTGAACAATAAAGCTAAGTACAGAACACAATGGCAGCATCACTAATTATTCCTCCTTCTGTTCATTTAGTGCCTAACCTTAACATTACTTTCAAATACCATTTTTACTGAAGGGAGTACATTTTTTTTGGTCGCTCTTTAGCTGAATTCCATTCCAACATGCTGGCACAAATTGTCTTTGCAAAGAAACTATACTTCTCCCTTTGTGATCCAAGACTCATGAAAGGTTTGAACTAATTCATTACAGTCATAGAGAATGATGTAGAAATAGCACTTTTTTTTTCAAAGCTCCATTTCAGAATAGAAACGCCATTAATTTAAAAGGCACATTTTCATAACAGGATCCCTTATCACTTATTGCCACGACCAGCACCCAAGAATAAAGTGAACTGAGTGACATCTCCCTTTGTTTTTTTTTCAGCTTGTGCATACAAGTTTACTGTTTTGAAAAATCAGTTGCACTTCCTACACTGGACTTTGTACTTTCAGGAGGGTGTTTTCCACTAATCTTATCATTAAAATGTGAATTTAAACGTTTCCCATAATGGCAATGACAGATCCTTTTAGCAGTATAGAGCTACAGCAACCACCAGTGTTTGGAGGCACAATATTGTCCTTCTGTTGAGCAGAGATAGATTAAAACCCACTGCATAGTCCCAGTTTCCCACTGGAGGACAAACCAGTAAGAGGCATTCAGGATAGTTTTACATGTAATGTATTCATCTACAAGTCCATAGGTTTTAAACAGAGATATCCCAAATTACACACAAACAATTCTACTTGCAGAACCACTAAAACAATTCAAGGAATCTGACAGTTTGGTCCTTACCTTCATTTGAGACTATTTAGGCAATATGATTTTCTATTTCTCTAACAGAAAATCTTTTCTATCAAAACCAATACGTTGGTTCAATCCCTGGAGTTAGAAACATGGCTGGGAGCAAAGTTTGTTTCTAGAAGGTTTCTATAATCTGAGCAGCAACTCACTGAGTCATAGAAGGAGGGGACCTCTGGAGGTCACCCAGTCCAGCCTTCTACTCAAAGCAAGATGATCACCAACACCAGATCCGATCAGCTGTGGCTCTGCCCAGCCAAATCTTCTACACCCCACTGGCACAGAGAAAGCACACCATCTCTAGGTGCCCGGTCCCTGCGCTGCACCAACCTCCTGGTGAACAGACGGTTCCTAATGCCTACCATAAGCTACCCAAACTGCACTATGTGTCCACTGGCTCTTGTTATACATCACCTGGCACTACTGACAGAAGTCTGGCTTCACTGTCTTTACAACTGCCCTCTAGGTCACTGTATGTCAGAATGAGATCATCCCCCAGCTTCCCTTTCACTAGACTGAACAAGCCCAGCTTCCTCAGCCTCACTTTGTAGGTCTCCGGACCAATTTTTTACCCCTCTAACAGACCCCTTCCAGCATCCCAATATCTCTGTTGATCTGGAGGGCCCAAAACTGGATATGGTATTCCAGTTGTGCTCTCACTGACATTGAGAAGAGAAGGGTAAGAACTTGCCTCCATCTGGCCGTGTCTTCCAAAGGCTGCACATCCTGTGATTTACCTTACTTGCAGTGAGGGTACACTTTGGCTCATAGTCAGCTTGGCATGGACTGTACACCTCTCAAATCTGTTTTAGATCCCTGGCTAGCAGAGAAGTGCCAAGACATGCTGGCACACAGCATGCCTTGCAGCCACTCGGAGGCTGTCCTTAGTGGTCCGAGGAAAGACATATGGTGCAAGGCCATGCAAGGAGGTGGGACTATGAACTGCTGCTCACAGATACCCAGAAAAGTTTAATCTCCCTTTCAAATCTAAGCGTAGTGACACAGTAATAGCCATGCTCTAGAGGTAAATAACTCAACAGATCCTTTTCAGCCGCAGGACATTTTGCAAAGATGTGCCATTTTATCCAAGTCAAGTCACTCAGGCATGCCAGCAAATATGGGCAAGAGGGTTTTTGGTACAGAACCCCTCGACCATTTCTGGCCAATGAGAAAGAGATGCAGCTAGAAACCTCGAGTTTTTTAATCTTACATGAGACACTTTGGCATAGTTCCATTTCTTGGGGCAAAAAAAACTTCAATGTTTGAGGTTGTTCTGATAAGATAAAAAATAATTTTGCATGGACAGAAGTTGCTGCCAAACTAAGTTGTTCTCCTATGGAAAGAATGGCCACATGCAATTTTAATAAATAATGAAAAGAAGGCAGGTGTGTGTACATACAGTTTTGATGCTGAAAAACCCATTAAGGCCTCAAGTTTGCACATCCTTCAGCAAATGCATAACTGTATGCACAGGCTGCCCACATACAGTAGCACTGCCACAGCCATCGCTCCAGTGTTTTTCATACCACACATTTTTAGACTATTAAAGCCTTGGTGCTGTGATAATGACACAATTTCCAGACAGCAGCAATGTACTTTGTGAAACAATTTCAAGTGGAACCTTTAAGCCAGTGGATTTATAGATTCAGTGCCAGTGCAGGTATCAAGTATGGCTCAGGTGAGCAGCGCATTGGCAGGGGCTTATCTCTTAAAAAGAACTAAAGCACACAACTGTACCAATTTACCTGACTAAGAGAGAATTCCTTGAGGAAGCGCAACTACATCATTTAGTACACAATTCTCCTCAAGATTTCAATATTTTCTCTTGGGCTTACTTCTTTTCACTAGCAGGAATTTACTACACGACCTAGTTTTCCTTTCAGAGATGACTAGTCACACAAACACAAAAAACAGAAACTCTCTAGGAAACACATGGCTACACAAAGCAGTGGAAGGTATAAAAAGAACAAATGCAAGGCAGATGAAAAATGACAGAGCCACCTTACACCCACCTTTCAGATCTGGAATAGACCAAGAGCATATAAAGAAGAGACCTGGATATGCCCTCCTTGCTCCAATCAGTAAAGAAGCACCAGAAGAACTGCCTCAGAGCCAGCTACAAGTGAAACTGGACTGTGAGTGGCAAGTGATAACACTGCACTTTCTTGAGATGCATCCAATGCCATTTTGGTGTGCCCTGTATTGCAGGCTGTGAACTCTTTGCTGTGTAGTATCAGCAAAGTAGCCAGCAAAAGAGCATCCTGGTCCTTGACTAAACCTCAGGATTCAGTCCTAGCAATAACTAGTGATTTAATCAGTTAAAAGAAATGGTAAGCTTAGAGAGACACATTGTAGAACACCAAAAGACATAGATGGGCTGACATTCCTATAGCTCACAGCATTTATTTCCAAACACAGCATTTTAAGATAATTCATTTCAAATGCCTTCTGAAATTCTGAGATGCTTGCTGTTCTGAAAGAGTACTGAAAAAATAACCATTTCACAAAACAGCCAATTGCAAAAATAAAAACCAGCACCCTCTTTTTCCCCACCCCCATCTTCAAACTACTGCATGCTCTACCCACCTTCAACAATAAATTGTAGACATGCAAGATCACAGGACAGATATTTGGCAGCACAGCAATACTATATTTACTCCAGATACTTTAGAATTACGAGGCAAAAATAAGCAGTTGCATGAATTACTGCATCTACAGTTTCTTGGAGTGCAAGGGGCTGTACATCCCACTGCATCAGGCTCCAGGAACGTTCCCCATGCCAACTGGGAAGCAGTGGGTATATCAGGAAGCCAAGCAAAAAGCAACTGTGAAAACACACTTGCTTTGCTTCGCCATCCACAACAGACTCATTTCACCCATTGTGATCACATACATGGGCAACGATGTTTGCATGTTAGCCAAAACACTAAGTTTTACTCACCTTTCTTCCTCCACCACGGCCCTTCTTGGATAGAGTACGACAGTTCTTTAAACTCAATATTCACAGCTGGTCTGCGGGGTAGGTAAGAGAAACGATGAGCTTCTGTCAGGGCATTGTCCACTTTTTTTAAATGTCCATTCATCAGTCGGAGGTCTTGGTTATCTGTGCCGTTTGAGACAACTTCATCCACCGAAACACACACTGACTTTGGCTCAGCCATGGTGCAAGCAGAATTGCTGCCGTTCTGAAGGGAAAAAGTTGAGAACAGACAGAGGTTTATGAACATGGTTCAAAACCTTCTGCATTAGAAGAACTACGATTTAAATAACACAACAAACCAGCACAAAACGAGCTGAAAGGTGAAAGGAGAAAAAAAATAAAGTCATCTTTTCTTTGTTCTGCCAGTGACTTGACAGAAGAGGTAAAAAAGCTCTTGCACTTGCAGCACACAAAGGGTAGTTCTTTTAGCACCAGTTTCCCCTCAAAGGGTATATACACAGTACATCAGTATCTTCAGCACAGAGTAGCTCTTGCACCAGATTAATACATTTATAAATTCAGTCTCCATTGTATTTGGCTTCTCATGCACTTAAAGAATTTGGTTCTAGTTACTCTGATTCCAAGGCTCGTATTGGGACAAAGCTGAAGGGGGAAGGCAGCTGGCCAAACTATTATTTTTGCAGAAGGCAGCTGGCCGAACTATTATTTTTGCAGACGCTTCAAAAGACAGCCACTCAAAAAGTCTAAGAGCTCTTAGTTCTTTGGATCAGCATATACTTCTGTAAATGTGGAACTGCACAAGCTGTACTTCTGTGAATTTTAAAATGTATTTTATAAGGTTTGTGCCTTATTTCCTCCTGTGCTGATAGTTCTGGAGACTCTGCAACCTGGAACAGTTCAACTTCTTTCCTAGAGGTCTGTTAGGGAAGCATAGTGCTTTTAAATCAAAATCCTTTCACGCTTTCCTTGCTTGGGACAGTGATTCCTTATGGAAATCTTACCAGCTACATAAACATACCCTGCACTAGTACTTGCACCATTGAGACTGTAAGGTATCCATGCTTTATGCTTACAGCTACACCTCTTACTACGCTTTGCCCATCATAGCGCTCAGTGTAATTCCACTTGGCTTTTTTTGGACTGAATCTCTTTCCCCACCTCTCCTGACCATGACAATGACCTGCCACCTGCCCTTCTCTTCTTTATTATCCACATGAAATCTGAACTTATTTCCATTCCTTTTACCTGCATGGGCACCTTGCACCAATATCAACAGGATGCATGTAAGGCCAAAACAATCACCAATTTTCTTAAGCTAAACAAAACAGTCTGGAGTCTGTTCACTGTTATCTGTTGGTAGGAGCATGTCATAAGCAGGGCCCAACATCTGCACAGCTGTCTACTAGAAAATTTTGTAATTTTAATGCAGACCGGTATTGTAAAAGCTTTCTGCAGCTGGCTTATGTGCTAGGCTTTCCATGCTTCCACACCTGCCCAACAATCTACAACGTCCCTAAAGGTATCTCTTGGAAAGTGTATGTGCTGTACTACTTTTCAACATATCATCCCCAAATACAGATCTGTAAGTGGTGCCACTGTGTCCCCCTACATGCCCTCCAGTGCAACTAAGAAGTCATGTTGCCGCCTCTTCACTGCACCACTTTCATCCTCTCTGTCATGGTTACTGGTCCTTCCCAATGACGCTGTAAAAGCAGTGCTGCTCAGATCAGTCACTTGTCATGAATGCTGATGAAAAATATTTTATAAAACAGTCCTACATAACCACTGATGAAAAACATCTTTTAAAGTAGTCCTACATAACCACTATATAGCTCGCATCTTCACGTGCTTCATGTACAAGCCCCAAGATCTGGATGTAAAAATCAGTTCTGCTTACCATATTTTCTCAAGAAAGAGATTTTAATCGTGCTCTCAACTTACTCAAATATCGGGTATCCAGTAACACTTACTCCCAATTTCTTAATAGTTTACTGTAATGGTATGTAATTTGACCATAACAAGAGTAATGTGAAACATCTCAGAACAGAACAACTAAAGTAAGGTAACCTCCCTCTTCCCTGAAAAATAAGCTAAGTTAACAATATTCTTTCCCGAATGTTGTCAAGGCTTACTTTGGCACTTGTAAGCTGTTTGGTTCAGAGGAACCACTGAGCACCTTCACACATCAGAGGGAATATCCAAAAACTAAGACTCAATGAACAGGTCACCTTGAGTATTCAGGGGACAGTCAAGAGCTTCTCCAGTTTAGATCGATTCAAAAGGAAGCATTTTCTGGACAAGGTCCTTGCCTCGGCCTTCTTAATCATCACTGAGTATGAAGCCAGAGACTTTTAAACCTGGATCATTAAACCATTTAAATCACCCAGCGGACTGCAAAGCCTGTTTAGGGTGGCAGAGTCCTGCCAGCCCTCGGTCACCTGCCTGCCTTCTCCAGGGACCCCCCCCCGAACGCCAGGGGTGGCAGGAAAGTCTCCCAGCCGCGACATCACCTTGCCTTGCGCAGAGTCGGGCACCTCCCGTGCTCGCCACAGCCCCAGACTTACCCGAGCCCCGCCGAACTGCTCCTCAGCGCACCGGACCTCCCTTCCTAGACCCACCACCACTAACCAGCCGCTCGTTTCTCCGCTGACCTACCAGCGTGTGCTTGGTCTGCCGTTCCGGCCGGCGTCCATCCCGGCCCCGCTGCGCGCCAGGCACGGGGAGCATTACGTTCCCAAAGACGGCGCTCACATCGCCGCCGCTCTCCTACAGCCCCGTTCCTCACGCCGCTTCGTTCCGCCCGGCAGGAGCTGCACGGCTTCCCGGCGCTGCGCGGGCACGGCGGCAGGACGGTCCCACCGGCTCTGCCCGCTCCTTCCCCGGCCGCCTCCCTGCCACTCCCGCCCGTGTGCCCTCTCCCCGGCTGTTATGCAAAGGTTACGGTCCCTCCGCAAATCTGTTTTGAGAGAGACGGGGCGCAGCGGCGCAGCGAGCATGCTCGGAGCCGCCGCTAATCCCCCCCGTCTTAGCTGCCAGCCCAGAGGTAACTAGCGGTCAAACCGCGCCGTGCGCCGCCGTCCCCTCAGGCCCCCCGCCGCCGGTCCGGGGCTGCCCGGCGCACTGTACCCGGCACCCCGCGGCGGGACGCAGCCTCGGACCCGCCGGCCGGACCCGGTTTTCCCTCAGGGACAGCGGGAAGACGCCCCGCGGAGCCCTCGCTCCGTCCCTCCCAGCGCCGCACCTCGCCCGCCCCGGCCGCGCAGCCCCCTTCGCCGCGACCCCGCGGAGGGAGGCAGGGAGGGCAGGGCGCCCCTTACCAGAGCGGTGCCCAGGGAGAAAGCCGCCATCAGGCATGCCATGTGCCCCACTGCCCGCCCGGCTGCCGGCAGCGGAGCCCTCGAGTGCCGCCTCTCCGCCCAGACTGGCTGCGGAGGCAGGCGGGCAGGGAGGGAGCGGCCTCCCGCCGCGCTGGGGCCGCCTCCGGCCCGCCCCGGCCCGCCGCGGGGCGGGGGAGCGCCGGCCCAAAGGGTGTCCCCGCTGGCGGGGCAGGGCTGGGCGGTGCTCTCCCGCCCTGGGCAGCAGCTCGGCCGTGGGTGGTCGCGGCTTCCCCGCTGTCGAAACAGGAGGCAGAAACTTCTCGGGGGGACTGGGGGCCGAAGTCAGCTGGCCGGGACATCACTGAGGGAGAAAGGAAGGTTGTCACTGGGTTTTTGTCTTTGTTCATTTTTTGCTCAAATTGAAGACCTGCATTTCAGTGAGGTCCTGCAAAGATGGAGTCTGATCCATACACCTGCCCATGAAGTGCAATGGTTGGTGTTGAGGTGCCATTAGGGTTGTGTTGGCACTGCTGACTTGGATCTAGGCCTGTGACTAGGTGTTGAGTTAGATTTATTAGCCATGCTACCTGGTGGCAGAATACTCTGCCCAGCAAGTTCACCAAGAAGCCAGGTACTGGAAGACCCACCAACCATCTGAAACGCCCCTGGCTGGGCCTTGCTTTGGCGTGTGCCAGGTCTCTGTGTCCATTTCTCTGGAAGCAGCAGACAGAGGGGATGAATTATATCTGGGAGTTGGATTCAAAGTGTCTACCAAATGTTATATACAGGAGTTCATAATCTGTGAGGAATCTTCTAGCCAGGAAGCTTGCCATAACGTTTGGTCCTCATGTAGCGTTGTACAGACAGGAAGGTAATCTTCACAAAGCCCCTGTAAGGCAGGTAAGTATTTTATCCTTGCTGAGCTGTGGAAGGGTGTTTACCACAGGTGGCACAGCACTGTGGGGATGGAACTGCTGCACAGAACATCTGCATCAGGTCAAACAGGGGCCCATCTCCCACAGTAACCTCCGTGCTGGCCGTGGCTGGAAGATGGCTGCTCAAAGAAGAGCTTAAGCACACGGCTGGATTGTATCAGATGTCTCCCTGATACTTTCCCAGCCTACAGCCGTTTTTGGCTCAAGGACTTCCTGATGCAGTTGTCGCTTCTGAATGTGCTAATAACCCCTTATTAGCCTTCTCTCTTTCATGAGAGAAGACTTCCTCTTGGAAACATATGAGCTTTTACCATCTATTACCATCTACTCCATCCTATTGCCAAGGAATAGAGTGTGGAGACTCACTGAGCTTGACCTTGGATTCAGCCTATGTTGCAGAAAATTATTTACTTGTAATTCATGTATTTTGGAAGAAACACCTACCTGCTGTGGATTACCAGACCAAATATGGATGGGTGCATCCAGAAGTCCTCATTGAAGGCTTGAACTGTGTTTGAGAAGAAATTACAGTACAATCATCTCCTAATATTGGAAATAAAGAGAAATTACGAAGCATTAACTTGATTGCTGCCTGTGTCTATAGCATCTAAAATCTATTCAAGCTTGTCTCTTTTATTTTCCCTGAGAAACATTGAGAAGGCGGCATCATCTCCCTGCAGACCCTGAAAGCGGCTGTGAAATACTTCTGTATATGTTCAAGGAATTTACAGGGTAAAACAAACTGCTTAAATACATGATGTACTTTAACTGTGAGGCGGAACAAGATACAGAGGGAGAGATCGAGAGATACCCTGATCTTAGTGAACGTGTGATACAGACCCAGCACAATGCTTACTATCTCCCATTTTAACTTCTTAAAGGCTCAGGAAAAAGTAGGGAAAACAACATAAAGGCTGTAATGAAACTCAAATGTGCAGTACTGAAATCTGCTGCACAAACAAAAGTTTCAGTGCCGTCTGTAAGCAGCTTAAGGTCCTAAGGGCTAAACCGTGCCTTTCACAAGCCAGTCCTTTGCAGGAAGGCATGTGCTGCCTGTCAGGTGGGGGGCTGCCTGTGCTGCCCACCTGGGCTCACCCACATCACCAGCAAGGTCTTGTTCCTGTCCCCTGTTGACAGGCCAGCAGCATACAAGGAGGAGCATTGCACCAAGTTCATGCAGCATTATATGCCCCTCATCAATAAAGTGATAGTTTCTCGATCAGTATTATGGCTGAAGCAGCGTGGGCTCAACTGCATATTTCCCATACCGCTTTTAACGGTGTACATGAAAACTACCCGTTGCTGTATGACGTGGCAGAGGCACAGACATTAGGCATGACAGGAAGACAAATGGTGGCTCAACCCTGGAGCCTCAAGCACTGCTCCCATCACCTTTCATGAGAGTTTTTCCTGAGCAAGAGTACATGATGAGATCCTGAGGACTTGTTTTTTTCATGGTGGCTACTGTATCAGTATCTAAGGGAGCTTCTTGTAAAACACTGAGACATAAAACAGGTTTCTCAGAAACCAAGTTCTATTTGGTATCTATTTTGATACCACACATGAAAAAAATGATTACATAAGATGAAGCATGCTAAAAATAGCCGTCTCCTGCATTCCTACATTCCCTCATTAACTCTTCCATTAACTTTACAGGTGATGCCCTGGTCCCTGCAGACAAAAAGATCAAGACCACAACTGTGTTGAAAAAGGAAAAAAAAAAAAAAGGAAGAAGAAGAGAGATATGAAACAGTGTTAAAAACATCCAGGACAAAGAAAAGGCAAGCTACAAATGAAGGTGAGGACAAGTAGGCAGGGACAAAACTCTGACTCCTAAAATAGATGAGGAAATAGTAGTAGCTTCCAGGCTTTACAGCAGGGTAAGCATTACAGGCAGGAGACTGGTGCAGCCCACAGGAAAGAAAAAGGACATCACAAGCAGAAATGCCCTGAGAAGGGCAGGGCAAAGTGGGAATGCACCAACAGCAGGAGAGGACAAATTTACAGCACAGCCATGGGAGGCATTTTAGTGCAGTGCTGATAGCTCTGGTGTCTCTGTACATGAACTAGTTCATGTCTAGAAGCGGTATAGCCTGGGGAAATGCGGGGGCCAGCATGGACTTAACTACTGAGATACAACATGTAGGAGAAGTTCAACCGAGAAGTGTGGAAGAGACAGATGAGAAAGTCTTTCACTATAAAAGGCAAAATATTTTACAGAATCACACAATGGAAGGGATTGGAAGGGACCTCTGGAGATCGTCTAGTCCAACCCCCCTGCCAAAGCAGGTTCACCTAGAGCAGGTTCCATAGGACGGCATCCAGGTGGGTTTTGAATGGCTTTAGAAACGGAGACTTCACAACCTCTCTGGGCAGCCTGTTCCAGTGCTCTGCCACCCTCAAAGTAAAGAAGTTCCTCCTCATGTGTAGATGGAGTTTTCATTTAAAAAATATGTCAGCTTTAACTCTTTCCAACTTGCTGTCAATTTAAGCTATTCAAGGAATTATATGGAAGAGATTTAAGGAGGTTTTGAGAAAAATGCCCTTTAAAAAAAAAAGTTTATCAAAGAAAAACATTGGGGGTTTTAATTTGATAATTATGTTTCTAAATCTACCTAAAATGTCAAAGGAGCTGAGAGCACAAAGAAACATCCCACTGTGAAATGCTCACCAGTTATTGACCTAAATAAAAACTCAATAACAGTTTATCCCAGATAGGATATCACTTTGCCATTTGAAAATACAGACTGGTTTGGATTATTTCTGAAGTAGATTTTCTCTCTCCTTATGCCCTACCCCAATTATTTCCATAGGTTTCGTGAAATACGAGTAGGAAGACTATTGGTAGGTTTGACCAGCCTAAAGATGAAGTTGAGAAAAAAAGCTATGATGTGATCCCAAGGAAGGATGAGAGTCTGGGTTTCTGGCAGCTACTAGCAGTGTGAGTCTGCATTGTGCTTTAAAAAAAAAGGAC